>VDFB02340693.1:0-68817 GCA_007258455.2 Sequoia sempervirens | reverse complement strand
TCACCATAGGGTTTAGTTTTCATTTTTATGCATTCTTTCTTACCCTTTTCCTTCACATTCAGTAGTTTAGGTGATAACCGAACAAGGAATTTGGCCTTCTCTAGAGGTTCTTTTCCATCTTTAGGTATCCCCACAACCAGGAAAAGTTCTCATGTTTCTCTAACTTGCTGAGTTTCATAACTTAGACAGGGTGCAAAGTTTAAGAGATAACACTAACTATATTGTCAAATATGTACAATATTTTATCTTAAGTACATGATAAAATATAAAAATATGAAGAGGAATAAAAGTAAAATATACTCCAAGTCAAGAGAAGATTAGAAAAGAGATGCTTTAATATATATTTTAAAAATAAAAATAAGTCTACAAAAGAAATCTTCCTTGAGTCAAGCTTTACTCAAGAGAATGGAAATTCTTGAGACTTGAAGAAAAACTGAAAATAGGTTGTAAAAGGAGGAGCTCAAGAGAGTACTTTTAACTCCACCCACTTGAAGAAAAATAAGAAGATGAAGGAAAATGTTTAATTTTCTTTTCTTTTCTTTTCTTTTTCTTTATTTTTTGCTTGACAAGTTATAGAAATATAATAATACAACTCTTATGCAATAGATACATAAAATAAGATGATGACATGCATCTTTGATAAAATCCTACAAAATGATTAGATTGTAAACAATAAAATTTGAAATAAAAACAACGAGAAATGTTATCAAAGAAATCCAAAAATGGGCTCTGTTGAAAAAGATTTTAAAGGGTATGGATCCTTCTAGCCTCTAATAACATGAAAAAATGGCAATAGCAGATAAAATATCCACAAGATCTATTGGAATAAATTAATCATTATTTACTCCAGTGCTTAATGCAAACTTAGGAAAAGATCATCTAGTTTTGATTGTGAGTGTTATTGCATTAATCATGCATTTCAATCAGTTAAGTAACTTAACTGATTCATGCATTCTGTTATCTCACTCCAGTCTCAGTCAGAACTCCATATCATGTTGAGTTGAACTCAACCATTTAGATCCGATATTGAGTTCAGTTGAGTCTACATAGGGATATTCAATCATTCATTGTATTCATTCAATATTCAATTAATCAATATTATTTCACATATTTTGTTGTGTAATTTCTCATTTGTGTGTGACATGTTTCTCTTCATAATATCATTTAGAGCTTGTAGAATCTCAATCACAGATTCTTTCATGGTATCAAAGCTCCAGATCTAAAGATCCTTGTTCGCTTTTTTGAGAAATTTTTTGCATCAGAAATCCTGTCCAACATTTGCAGACATGACACATCCCATAGAAAGGTCAAAGGTTTGAGAGGGCGAATTTGGGATGCTATTTTCATTGTGATTTGGTGAGTTTAGGGCATGATTCTTTTGTGCGCCCCAGAACTCTATAGTGAATCGACCCTTCCTCTTTAAACCAAGGCAATTGAACCGACCCCACCCCTAGCGTCTTAATCTCTATGTTGATTGTGGCATAATTCTCTGCTATTTCCCTGTGGCGTGAGGAGTCTCTAGTCAGCAAGAAGGGTGATTTTGGCTTTTTCAGAGGCATGACCTTTTATTGTCAATTTTTGTTTGGTTTGCAAGCTGGGAACAATTGTTTTTCAGACTATCAGGGGGTGTGATTTATCATTGCAGAGACGATTACCATTAATTGGAGACCGTGAGTTTCCGAGAGTTTAGCGCTATATGATTTCGTCCATTTTATGCACAGGTCGCGTACCATTATGTTGAAGCCCACGCATGATTTCCACGCTAGTCCTACGTACAACCATTAACCAAGCATTTGAGAGTGTCACTTTGTACAAAGGCACCCATAGTTTGTCAAAAGCCACACTTCTCTCTGCGCAAAGTCCATGTAAGGTGCGACAATCTTCTCATGAGCTGTGATTTTCTTACTGTGAAGCCACAATTTCCTCTGGTAAGGCCGCAATTCACCCGATAGATGAAATGATTTTGAATGCAGAGAGGTTTCGATATTTCGAAGAAGAAGCCCACCATTTTTTTTATGCAGCGCTTGATTTTCAAGTCGGGAACTTTTGTGCATGCACCAGAATCTTTTTATGAGCCAAGAAATTGTGCTTGGCCCGTTGGATTTTTTGAAGAAGTCGTTGATTTTCTTCACAATGTCCAGAATTGGAGCGAAATATTCCACCAATTTTGGGAGATGCGTTGGATTAATCTGCATCACTGACTTGCTTCGGAGGTCGTTGAAATTCTACATGGTATCTATGATGGTTGATTTGGGAGCATAGAGTTCACGATTTATAATCAAGGCCTGGTCAATCAACTCTCTGGCGCATGAGCTGCAACCTGGCCGCCTAATTTTTCCTTTTTTTCTCTTTTTCTCTGCCTTCAAATGTTTTTTTTTTCTTTAATTTTTGCATGTTTAGGTATGCTAAAAAGCACATGCAATAAAATTACAAAATAGAAGGGGGTGTGGATATTTGAGAAAATTTGTAAGGTGTATTTACCAGTTAGGGAAAAATATTGCGAGGTTGTTTTTTTTCATCACCATGGAGGCATATGTAAACCTTTGTATCTAGGTTTCTTTCATTTTTCTTCCGAATAAACAGACTTAGAATATTAAAAGTTGTTAATTAACTGTCAAGCTTTGCACTGTTCCTCCAATCGACAGCCAAAAGTGTTTTTTTGTTGTAAATTCCTGTGTACATGAGATTTCATAGTCACATCCTCGTGTGCTTCTAGAGTTTCTTTCTTACATGAGCTTCCAAAGTCACATGCTCGTGTGCTTCCAATGTTTCTTTCTAGCGAGACAATATTGAGCATTGGATAAAAATTAACATCATCCCTAGCAGAGGTCATCTTTGCAGTTCTTCAACAGTTGCAGCTTTCTTCTTTAGTTTGGATAAATTGTTGATAGCCACATCACCACTGTTGGTTCACCATCTTCATCGCCTTTGCAACTTGCTCTCTATTAGTCTTCACATGATCTTGGATCGACATCATCGCTTTCCGACATGTGGACACATGAGCAGTTTTCAGAGGCATCCATCATTGCATTATTTTCCTTCATCAGTTTTTGCTTCTCCTCAGGGGAGTGTTGGAGTAAATTAATCATTATTTACTCCAAGACCCTTAATGCAAACTTAGGAAAATATCATCTATTTCTGATTGTGAGTGTTATTGCATTAATCATGCATTTCAATCAATTAAGTTAACAGATTCATGCATTTTGTTATCTCACTCCAGTCTTAGTCAGAACTCCATATCATGTTGAGTTGAACTCCACCATTTAGGGATCTGATGTTGAGTTCATTTGAGTCTACATAAGGATATTCAATCCTTCATTGTATTCATTCAGTATTCAATTATTCAATATTGTTTCACATATTTTGCTATGTAACTTCTCATTTACAGTGTGTGACAAGTTTCTCTTTAGAATATCATCTAGGGCTTGTGGAATCTCAATCACGAATTCTTTCAAACTCCTTAAAAATATGGAGGAAAGAAGTGTTATAGATTATGGTGTGTATAATATATCACTAGTAAGAGAGCATGAGAGAATTTTAGAGAGCAATAGTGAAAGAGTAATCTTAGAAAATAATTATAACAACATAGTATATAGAAAAATGAAAAATTACTATTAGAACCCTTTGACAAAGCTTACCTTTTTCTTTTAAATAGGAAGGGAAGAAATCCAGAAAGAGAGAACATCATTGGAGAAAATTTATGCTAACATGGGAATCAATGGGAAATCACTTTGGGAAGTCATGGCATCATTATTTTGTATCCAAAAAATCATTTAGGAGTCACCAAAATATGATTTTTTGACTCATTTTAGTACATGTATTTCTTCTATGAATGCAAATATAATTGTGTTGATGTCAACATGGGTTTCCAAATTTTAGGAGCTAAGTTTTTAAAACCTAGGATTGAAATAAAAAATGTATACTTATAAGAACTTTTAATATTATATAGAATTATTAGGTTTAATGAAATTTGGAACTTAAATTGCATGTTGGGTGTAAGACTAAAAAAATAGCATAAGGTACATCTATAGATTGTGTTATATCAAAAGTCTCCACTAAGAGCTACTATGCAACCTAAACATAAGATATCTACAAATTGCATTATATATTTTACTATAATAATAATTGCACATTTGATATAATCAAGAAAATACAAGGTAATATACCAAAAAAATCCCTATATCAAGATATTTTGAGTATACATAAATCATATTATTGTAACTAGAAAATAGCAAGGTTGCATCAACATCATTATCAAATCACATGGGACTATGGAACATGCTTTACTAATAATCATGAGTAAGGAACATATGAATTCAATGAAACAATTAAACATCAACATAATTCACATTCATATCACTATCCAAGATCATTGTCATTAGTAGTGCAGGCTTTAACTACAAGGTTAATAAAAATACAATGTCCAAGGTACATTTATGATATATGTAAACTAAAATAGATAAGCAAAGTACAACCTCGAGATCACATAAAGGGGTCCTTACAAAATGGAAATAATTGAAGTGGGTGGTTGAAAATGGTGCTCAATCCATTATCACCAAAATTTAAGCGATGTGCCTTTGGTTGGAAGCATGTTTTTGGCACATGGGTCATACATTCCTTTCTGTCTTCAACAATGATACATGTGGATGCATATTCAAATATATTGGGCCACACAAAATCCTTCAAATGAGGATGTAGCTCATTATTATCACTCATTTCTTATAGTAAGCAATGGAGTACCTAGCATCAATAAATGGAACATGTTGGGTTGAAGCCAACTAAACCACTTTTTAATGAACTACTTTTAGGCAAAATATCTAGCCCTTATTTTTTAAATTTATTTATCTTATGTTGGTTGAAATAGTTTCACTCAAATTATAGGTTTCAGCCAAAATAGTCTTAACTAAATATTCATTCTCCACATAAATGCATGCCATTAGTTTCAAGTGAAACCTATTTGACTAAAATCATTTCAATTGAAAACCTATCACTTGAGACAATTTTGTTGGCTTAAAGTGTGAAAAAGGTTTTTAATTTTACCCTCTATAAATGGTCATATGAAAGAACATTGTGGACCATTGAATTTCATGATGAATTTTTCTAGGTTCACACATGTTCCCATAGACCTAAACCCTCATGGATCTATTTTTTTTTTTAATTTGGTGTCAGGAATCTATTTATCTTGATGTTTGGAACCTTCATTTGGAAAGGTGTGGTGTTAATGGAGACTATTTAGGAGGTTGTTAGGCTATGAAGGTTCACCTTTTCTCAAACCCTTGTTATCGATTAAATGTTTTGGTGAAAATAATTAAAGACAACAAGAAAACATGTAGTGATGCTAAGGATATTGTAAGATCGTGATGTAATGTTGATGCTCTATGATCATTGTGTGATAATTCTACTTGAATGAGAACTCCTAGATCACCTAGATGGATTGAAGTGAATCAAGGTTTCTCTTTAAATATAACACCATAATGGACAAGTTAATGAATTTCATGCTCAAGTCCATGCATAATGACTAGTTTGAGGGAGTTGACTTGGGCCTAAAATTTAAATTTAAACAAACAAGTTTTAGGATTATTTTCACACTTATGAAACTGGTCTAAACCAATTCCACACCAATAGATTTGACTTGAGATAACATATAGATATACCTAAAATGAAGATGAATCACTAGAAATATCTATAAATGGAATCCAATGAGATTTAAAATATTTGTCAACTTCTATATTGAAGCATACCCTCTATATATTAATCATCACATTACGAACAACCCAATCAAAATAAACCCAAAACAAAATGAAACAATATAAATATACAATTTTCACCATTAGAAAATATAAATTTTCAAATATTATAATTGTAATATAATAAATGCAAGTATAAATAAATAAATAATATATTAAAAAACTAAATTGTATGTTCATTCCAAACTATTATGAACTAAGGCCTAAATTCTAATTTCATTCGAACTATTTACAATGAATTCATTATAGCACTTCTTTTCAAAACAACGGATCTTCAAATACCGTGGTTTGCCCAAAACTAAGTGCAAAAAGAGAGTTTGCTTCGATGACATTAATATTTATCAGACAACTTAATTTGATTCTCTGCAACATGGTCGACACTAATTAAAGGTACTAATTGTAATCCTGCACCACCCATCAATTATGCTTATAATTGTACCCCCAACGTCCTAGTCATGTTCGTGAGAGAAGCAAAATAGATTAAAATAGCTGACGATGGAGCCCGCCGTGAAGAGACGGCGACGGATGCTTGAAGTGAGCCGACAGCTAGGGTCTACGAGGACCACCTGCTCTGCACATAGGCCTAATCGATCATGCACTCACTTCAATGCTGAATTTGTCGAGTCTCTAGTACAGTCGAGACTCTGAATCTTGCTCCGTGGAAGCTGAGATGAATTTCCTCTTTTTTTTCATCTTTCTTTCAAGGGGAAGCATTTATAGTAGAGAAGTTGCATTGCCGGTGACTCAGAGAAAACCCGGGAGATTTGACCAATATTTTAGAACTACTGGTTAACAAATTCAAGGAATCACAGCCGAAGACTCTTGATTCGCCGTTGCAGGAAGTTGCTGAAATCGTTTACTCCACGGACATGACCACCATGCTCTCTGATCTTGAGTTATGGAGTATTGCTATGCGAGTGGAAAACACCGGCATTAGATGTCCTGACTACTGAAGAAAAGCAAATGATAAGAGCATCTTTTTCCCGCTTTCATCCTTATGCCAGGACAACTTTGCCTTGTTTGAGGGAAGTATTCGATGGAATCCAAGAGGTTATTCCAGGGAATTGCATGTACTTTGAGTTGTTTGCAAGGTTTCCTGTTTATGCCAAGAACGAAGTTGAAACAAACAAAGTTCTTTTTCAGAAGGCATTGGAAATATGCACAGCATATATGGGAAAGCACGAAGAAGACCTTCTAAAAGCTGTATTGAACTCTGTTGCAACATACGTTTTCAAACTGGGACTTACTGTCTTCGGCATCACTGGGGTCAACAGCTAAGCTCCTTGTTCTTGAAGTAGTAGCTGTGGTTCTTTCTCAGAAAACGGGCAGAGCTTTTCTTTGTTCTTGAAGTTGAAGCAGATATATTATATTTGACTTGTGAATTTGTGATACAGAATATGAAAGTTGTGCTGCATGTCACTAGTGTATGTGGGTATATGTTAGTGTAACCGAAATGGAGCTATACTCTGCTTTAGGCCGTTTTGCCAATCTGTCCACTGAAGATAAGATACAGAACTAGTCGTATTGTTCTATGTAAAAATATATATGACTATATATGATATTTCCCTCAATCTACTTTTATGGGTTTCTCTTATCTACAAACAAGATTTTATTTCTCAAGTTTTTGAAAGAAAAATGTAAATGTAAGCATAAGAAGGTAATGGATTTTTATTTTTCATTGAATTTAACCATAAATTGGCTAGTAAATTGTTATACGAAAATTTAATCATAGTAAATTTTTAAAGTTTTTATTTTTAGGCAATGTTGGAATTATAAGTTCAATTCTTTTATCTTTCAATTTTAAAATTATTTATACAATATTTAACAAATATATGTATAATATTATATATTGACATTTAATTATATAGAATTGTTCAAAATGTATTTATTCTTTATAAAAATTTATATAGTCTATAATTGTTTTATGTTATTGAAGAAGTAAATAATTTATTTACTATAATAAAAAATTAAATCTTTTTTGGTAATTATATAAATATAAATAAATGAAAATAGAGAGATTGAATAATGAAAAACAATAGTAACAACATCATTCTAAAAAAAATATTTATTAATATATTAATATATGTTTTTGTGTGTGTATGTATGTATGTATGTATGTATGTATGTATATTTATATAGATAGAGAATAATATATGAATACATTTTTAATATTCTCTATATACATTCAAAATAGTAGTTTGTATTTAATGATAGTAGTAAAAAATAAAGACTTTAAATTAAAATAAAACACACACAAAATGTCATCAAAATGATATTAGAGAACAAAATTAATTTATCTTAGTTGATTCACCATGATTGGTGTGACCAATAGCCTCACTCAACCTCAAATTTATCCTCTAGTGGAAATAACTATGATCATTAGAGCAATAAGATGAAAATTATTCTATTCACACGATATATAAGATTTAGTAGGGAATGGTTTCTTGAACTAGCTAACTAGACATGAATTAATTTTTTAACACAAGTAAATAATGGATCTCCTTAAGGATAATAGAAACAAAGATACAAAAAACTTTGTTCTTCATACAATAAATAATGGATGCATAATATAAACTAGATTTCAAGTAAACTTCGATTTACAAGTAAAGATGTTCAACTAGTTAAATCACAAGTAATGAGAAATGAGTTCAAAAATTATAAATGATATATTTTGAGTTAGTAGATGTGTTATCTATCTATGTAATGTGTGTTGTTAATCAAACAAAATGTCATAGATATATATTATAATATCAAAGAGTAGTGGAGAAGTTATTAAGAATTTTATTAATAAAGTTCGGTCCAATTGTTATTACAATAGAACAATAAAAGGATTTGTAAAAAATGCCTATTGCAAAGATGATGCAATTTTTAAATAATTATGAAAAATAATAAACAAAGAAACAAATACATCTCTAGAGTGAACATTTAAATCACAAGTATCATTCAAGAGTAAAAGTAGAAGAGGAGAATTTCAACAACTACACAGAGGAAGATGACGCATCAAATGCAAAGGGGGAAGATGATTCAGAAGAGGTGGAGCCAATTAGTAGAGGAAACATGAAAAGATTCTAAGGATAGAGGATTGTGAGAATTCATGATGTGATAATAGAACTCTATCTAAGTGTAAATAAGGTAAGATTCACAAGAATATGTAATATAATCTTAATAAATAAAGTAGGGTTAAGGATTGGACAAGTTCACCAAAATGAAAAGGAATTTAAATTTAACCTTTTAACATTTTCTAATAAATTTTAGGATAAATTAATAATCAAACGCAAGGAAGCTATGAATTAAATGAGTCATGATGAATCATGCTACTAAAATGAATACTCAAATTTTAATAAATAAAATAACAATACTTAGATCTTCAATTGATGAAGATTCCTTGTGACATATGTCTGTAATTTATTGGTGCTTTGAAAATATGATCATATAGAACACTATGGATTGATCAGTTCATTCCATGTCTAATGTAACCTAGTATCACTTTTATACCAACAAATATTAACTATGCTGGCATAATCTACATCAAGGTGAATAGATTTAGTGAAAATTATTTGCATTCAAAACACAAACAAAGACATGCATTGATGCCTAGGACGCTGATGTAAGATGATGATGCAACAATGATGCTCTATGATATTCTCTATGAACTATGGATCACTTAATTCCATGTCTAATGTGACGTAGTTTTACTTTTGTACCAACCAATATGAACTATGTTGATATAACCTACATCAAGGTGAATAGATTTAGTGAAAATGATTTGAATACAAAACACAAACAAACATGCATTGATGTCTAGGATCTTGATGTAAGATGATGATGCAAAAATAATGCTCTATGATACTCTATATGTGATAATACTAGATAAATGAGAGATCCCAATGGATTAAAGTGGATAAGGGTATGTCTTTAGATACAACACCCTAGCACACAAGTTAATAGATTTGACATTCAAGTCAACATATAATGATTAATTGGTGGAAGTCCACTTAGACCTTAAATTTAAATTTAAATTTGCAAATTCTAAGGTCATTTCCACAACCACGAAATTGAACTAGGTCAAATTTGCATATGTTAATCTAACTAGAGATAACAAGTAGATAAATTGAGAACCAATGAGAACCATCCTAGAGATTATATACATAGAATTAAGCAAAATTTAAGATATTGAACAGCTTTTATACTGAAGTAAACCCGAAACTAAATTTTGCCATCACAACTATAAATATTCAAATACCATAATTTTGACATAATGAATATAAATAAATAATATACTTAAGCCTAATTTTTAAGTTCCTTCCAAACAGTTTAACATTTAAGTTCATTCCACACTATTTAAATGCCGTGGTTTGCCCAAACCGGGTGCAAAACGAGAGTTTGCTTACAACCTAAGCTACGAGGAAATCAATATTTTATTGCACAAATTAATTTGGTTCTCTGCAACTTGGTGGGCACTGGCCTCATACCGTACGATAAGGTTGAAGCACTGATTGTAATTGCCCACCTATCAATCCTGCTCATAATTTTACTGGTAGGTACTAGTCATCTTCCTGGACTAGTGACGTGCGACGAGCAAAAAAGATAAGCGTACTGACGAGTGAGTAACTTTAATTTAAGGTTTGCAGCGTCAATAGATGGCTACGGACGTTTGAAGTGATGCCACAACTACGCCTCTGGATAGACATTACGCAACTAGACTCTACGGGGGCCACCTGCTTTATAATCGATTTTCGGAGTCTGTTGTACGGTCTAGACTGTAAACACTGCTTCTTCGTGGAAGATGAGATCATTTTCTTCTTTTTTCGTTATTTCTTTTAAGGGTATGCTGGGGATCATCTATAGCGGAGAAGCTGCATTGCTGGAGACAGAGGAATCGTGGCAGATATGGACATGTTAGAACTATTGGTTGAAAAATTCAAGGAGTTTCAGGCTTCACAAGAGTTTGACAAAGAAGCCCTCGTAGAAGCCCATGAGAAAACTTTCAAGGATATGCGGCAGATGGCTTCAATGCGAGGAAGGAACACAATGGGATTTACAATGCGGAAACCATCGGAGCATTGGCGGCCTTCAGTTCCACTGAAAGGGCTACGGCCTATTCGAGCAAGGGAGCTTGAAGTTGATAAGCACCATAAGGGTCGCGTTCTGTTCGGAACGCTGTGTGCTGATCCGCTCAGAGTGGTGGCCATTATGACTATCTTGGAAGACCAGTATGGAGATGCTGTTCGGCTTGCAATATACAATACTTCCGTTTCCAAAAGGGAAACCGAAGGTGCGTGCAAGCTTTATCCCAAAGGCTCTAAGGTCGCAGTCAAACAGCCTTACTTCAAGCAAGGCGCCCAAGATGGTGCTCTCATGCTGCGCGTTGATAATCCTCTAGACGTAGAGATTTTGTCTTCCTTCCCAGGAAATGAAGAAACTTCACTGGCTAAGAGTTTGCTTGAATTGCGCAATAATGGCAACAAATGCTTCCGGGATGAGGATTGGAACAAGGCAATAGACTTTTATTCCAGATGCATAGATTTGGCTCTCTCGCGCGACAAAATTGAACCCCAAGTCCCCTCTGCTTCCAACATCCAGGAGAAAGTAAAGGAGGCCCTTGTGTATTCTTATTCTAATAGGGCAGAGGCAAGGATGAAATTGAAAGAGTACCGGGATGCTGTACAAGACTGTGACAAGGCGTTAGGACTTGATCAGCAACATCTCAAATCCTTGTTTCGTAAAGGCCGGGCTTTCCATTCTCTTGGAGAATATAAGTTAGCTTTCCAATGCTTTGATAGAGCTCTGGAGCAGTCTCCAACTGCCAAAGACATCCAGTTGCACAATGAAAAATCGAAGGAACTTAGCAATCAGAACCGGCAAGGTAAGTTCGATCTCTCTGCCTATTTTATAAACGGTTGTACTGCGCCTGAGTTAAGCAATTATATTGGTCCGGTGCTGATTAAAAAATCAGTAGGGAAGGGAAGAGGATTGTTTGCCACTGACAATGTAGATGTGGGAGAGTTTCTGCTCGTGGACAACGCCATTGCATTAAGCGGCACCGAGACAACAAGATTGAAAGGAAGCCGTGAAAGGGTCATACCTTGTATGATAGAAGTGAAGAAAAAACTTGGTCATCTTAAACGGGATTTAGAGGCTAAAATCATTTCCTCTGCAGCGTCATCTCCGAGGATATTGCAGCAGCTAGAGTACCTTGCTGATTCAGATGAAATGAAGGTGCCACCCATGGATCTGTTCCGGATAAATAATGCCAGCTGGAATAACTACGATGTATGTAATCAGGGCTGGGAGCTAGACCAGCATAAACTTGCAAAGATAATGGGAAATGTGGGGTGTCAAATACAAACAATTGAATCAAATAGCGACATGGCAAGACAAAACGAGCAATATGGTTTGTGGGCACTTCCCTCTTTCATCAATCATTCCTGTTTTCCCAACGCCAATTGCATTGTTGTGGGAGAAGCCATGTTTATTATAGCTGCAAGAAAAATTGCAGCTGGAGAAGAGATCACAATCCCTTACTTCGACAGTCTTCTGCCCTTGTTCAGACGAGAATCAGCATTCAGCGGATTTAAGTGTGATTGTAAGCGGTGTATGCTAGAAAGATCCTTAGTGACAGCCGAAGCATCACCGTTGCAGGAAATCGCTGAACTCGTTGACTCCATGGACGCCACCATGCTCTCTGATCTCGACTTGTGGAAACTTGCTATGCGAGTGGAGAACACCATTGATGTCCTGACCACTGAAGAAAAGCAGATGATAAGAGCGTCTTTTTTCCCGCTTTATTACAATATTTTTGGGTTACAGCGCATTCATCCTTATGCCAGGACAACTTTGCCTTCTTTGAGGGAAGTATTCGATGGAATCCAAGAGGTTGTTCCAGGGAATTGCATGTGCTTTGAGTTGTTTGCAAGGTTTCCTGTTTATGCCAAGAACGAAGATGAAACACACAAAGTTCTTTTTCAGAAGGCATTGGAAGTATGCACAGCATATATGGGAAAGCACGAAGAAGGCCTTCTAAAAGCTGTATTGAACTCTGTTGCAACAGATGTTTTCAAGCCGGGACTTACTGTGTTCGGCTTAAGTGAGGTCAACAGATAAGCTCCTCTTCTTGGAGTAGTAGCTGTGGTTCTTTCTCAAAAATTGGGCAGAGCTTCTCTTTGTTCTTAAAGTTGAAGTAGGTAGATATTATATTTGACTTTTGAATCTGTGATACAGAGTGCGAAAGTTGTGCTACATGTCAGTCGCTTATGTCCAGCTTATGGGTATGTTAGCCTAAATATATAGGTAAACGTAATGGGCAGCATTGTTTTCCACAGTCATCAGATTGCTTCTGGGTTTTAGTGTGTATGTTTCGCAATCAATTCAGAAGCTGAAATACAGAATTATGTATATTGTTCTATGTAAATGAAGATATATATATGAATATCTAAAATTGTATAATTGATATTTAGTATTTAATTGTGTTATAATTTTTTATTAATATGATTTATATTTATTCTGATTAATGTAAATATATTAATTTTGAATTTTAGATAATAGGTTATATATAGTGTGAGATTTGAGCTTGAAACAAGTCTCACATTGCAAATTACTGTTGAGTCTTCCGAAAACAAGTTTTAACTATCACTTAATGGTAAACCAGCTGCCATTTAATGGTAAAAGCCTCCAACATTTCACTTATTATGTAAAAATCAGATAAATATTAATGACATCCATACATACACAAACACATACATATAATTTTGTTCCATGAACCTCCTTTAGATACAAGTGCTAATTAAAAATATCTAAGAAAAATGTTCTTTAAAATGATTGCTTTAAAATCATTGAGATCTTATTACAGACTTTACAAAAGTTGAAATGTTAAAAAATAGACTGTATGAGGCTCCTGTGACGGTATTGCTGCAACTATTGATATTAAAGGGGTTGTCTGAGCTCATACACTATCTAACGGTCCCTCTGATGCAAATCTGTACAATTGTCTCTAACGGTTCTTTTCTTTCACTGCTCCGAAAATTCTTCTTCACAGGTCTCTCTGTACCTTGAGTCATTTAGCTACTCAGAATATCTCCTATGTTTCAGTTTTGAAATCCCCTAAAATTTATATTGAAATTCTAATTTTTTTAGGGTTTTGTTTTCAACTTCTGCAATTAATCAGTCAAAACTTTAATTTTTTCTAGGTTCTGATATTTATTCAGTGACTATTAGATTAAAACCTTGCATTTGCTAGGGTTTTACCGTTGAGATCTAGAAAAAAAATGATCGAAACTCTTATATTTTTCCTGGGTTTTGTTTTCCAGTTAATAAAAAATATCAAAAACCCTTTTTTTTTAAGGTTTTGTTGTTGAATTCTGTGAAAGATCAATTAAAATCCTATTTCACTTTTCAAAAGCTCTTTTGGTTTTGAAATTGTCTATGCTGCGCAGTAGCTTCTACGGCTATGGTGTACAATTTGATTAAAATTCTTTCGGAACCCAATTTTTAGTTCATTTAAGTTTCCCTCCTTTTTGTCTCTTGGTGAAAAATGTCGGAATGCAGAAAGAACGGAAAGGGCTTGGGAAAGGGAGGATCAAAGCGGCGCAGAAGGGTTTTGAGAGATAGTATTCAGGTAAATAAAACGACTGTTCAAGAAAAACAATTATTTACAAACTATTTTCAAAAATAGTTATGGCATTTTGCTTTTTCATTCTTTTCTTTGTAAGGTATTACCAAGCCTGTAATCCGGCGGCTTGCCAAGCGAGGAGTGAAGCGTATAAGCATAAATCCATGAGTTGGAACTATTTGCATATATCCAGCGGCTTGGTAAGACGTAAGCTAATTGCAACAATAACGTCTGGCAAAAATCCCCCTTCCTTTGTCCTTTGATACATGTCCAGACTCCATACTTGTTCCAAAGTTCCCATTTTCGTACAGGTAGGCAGAATGGTGGCGAAAGTTGCAGGCTTCAGCTTTACAGCTGCAGATTGCATTTGCTTGAAAACATCAAGGTATTTAAGTCAAATTCATCAATATTCATGCTATTCCTCTTGATAGAAACTGTTTTTGATTATTTTCCACTCTCTCAATTCTTCGATTTGATATACAATAATGGGCAGCTGCGCTGGCACTCTACTCACCCCCTAGATATGTCTCTTAAACCAGGTTTCCAGATGTGATCTTTATAACGATTCCAATCAGTTCATGTAACTTTTCCATTCTCTTTCTCTAGGATACCCCTGCTGTGCAAACAACACAGGCATTACAGGCTGTTTTTGTCAATGCAGGGGAGAATCCATTTGAGATCAAAATCGAGTCTTTCAAGTAAGCTCACAAGATCAAATATTAAAAATTTGGTTTGTGATATTTGTATGTAAGATTTGCTTGAGAACTCTTCTCGCAGAACTGCACAAACCTTTTGCAATCATCAATCTTAATTAATTGACATGGGGTTGGATAAGCAAAAGGGCACATTTGTTCACCGTGAAAGGAAGAAGGTGTGCTTAATTTAGTGATCTATTTGGAGTTTCATTTGATCGATAGATGTTTTTATACATAACTTGATTCTTAACCTCCGTGAGCTCAGAATCCATAATTCTGTAATTCAATGAATCCTGAGTCTTTTGTTTTTCTGTGCACATTAAGACATCCTGTTCAGATTTTTGCTCTTTACTGTTAGAAAGAATAATAAATAGGGCTTCTGAGGGAAGCTTATTACCTACCCTACTAGAATATTTTGTAACAGCGCATTTATCCTTAAGAGTCTTCAAACTAACTCCAATTTGTGATAGCAACTACACCAATGGTCTTAAAAACACACCATTAATATTCTAGAAGAGACTATGGAGAATTAAACTCTGTTCTTGCCTAGTTTTATATTAGAATTGCATGATCTTGTTGTGCTTGGATAATTAAAGGATGGTTCTTGCATTTTTTTTGCAGCAATTCAGGTGTAATTTTTCCACAACTTCAACCAGATGCACTGCCTACAATTATTTCTTCTGCAATTTGGTTGAAAGCACAGGCAAATCCTGTGGGCTTTCATATGGTAGATGCTTATACATTTATGTTCCACTTGTTCTATCTTCAACAATCCTGCCATCGCTTGGAAGACTATTTTCCATGAGTAATCATTTCCCTCACACTCTTTCACTCATGACCCACAAAGCAATGATTGCTAATGTTACTAGCATATCTGTTTAGTTTGTTATTAATTTATTGTTCTTTGTTTAGTTTGTAATTGTTTAGTTGTAGGGAGATTTTCACTAATTTTGTTAATGATTTTATATTGTGGTTGGATTATTGATCTTTGGCAAAAAGTTTCTACGGTATATCTTTATAGACTCAGGTTTGATGGAGGCAACAACATTTAAACATTTGCAAAGGGAAAGGATTTTGAATTGTGGATTGATTCATATGGAATTTAGAATTGTTTTTATATTGCTTATTGATAGATCAAGATATAGTATTTCCATCAAAATAATCGTCATTAATATAATTCAAATTGAGTTTGATTGTTAAAATAAATGTTTCTTAAATACAATTGCAACAATTAAATTTTATTTATCAATAGTAAACTCTTAGAAAGACATTTTATCATAATTTAGTTAATTTTGAAGTTTAGTTATATAAATAAAAAATAAGAACTTATTATTATTGTAAAGCTATTTTATTTTTAATTAATTAATTAATATTATTTAGAAAGTTATTATTATGATTATTTTAAGTTAATTTTATTTTCTTAATTTTATCAAATCTTAAGGCCTGTAATTGTATAATTGGGACACATAATTTTTAGTCAAGAGTTACTTTATTTTTTACTTTATTTGAAGAGCTATTTTATTTTTGTTTGCAACTTTCAATTTTACTTTTACAAAAGCTCTCATTTGTTGTTTTATGATATTTACATTATATACGTTTATTTTTATTTTAAGAACTATTTTTTATTCATAAGAATTATTTTTCTATTTAATGAAAAAATATTTTATTTATTTAAGAGTTGTTGATTTTTGTAGCTCAAAAGGTGGAATGTGGAGTTGCTTTAAAGCAACTCGAGTTGGATTTTCAGCAACAATAGGTTTTTTTATTCATTAATAGAATGTTTTGGGTTTGTCAGGTTGAGATAAGATCGAGAGTGATTTTGTGTGATTTAAAGCTAAGTAATGTAAGGAAAGTTTCTTTTCTTGCACGTTGATTTAAAATAGTTGAGGCTATATATGTAAGATTGTTGTAGCAAATCTGTATTGTATTTTCTAAAGGAAAGTTTGTTGTTAGGTTGAATAGAAGATCTAACATTTGCAGGTTTTTCCCCATACTAGGGTTTCCTAGGTAATTTTGTGTTAGTGTATATGTGTTTGACTTGTTATTTTTGTTTCTGTTGTTATTTAACACACTGCATTAATTGTTATAAATTAGATACTTGATTCTATTCTGTGAATTTGTTGTGCAGTTAATTTGTAGTTGGGTTATAAGAAATTAACATGGTATTAGAGCTCTAAACTCTGAATACGAAACCAAGATTTGTGATGCAAATTTCAAGAAAAAAACTCAAAATTTTGTCTCCAGTTTTTTGTGACTATGGCAACCAATGTTTGATACGAAAACATGCTTGAGGGCACATCTAACTTCTTACAATGGAAGGTTTGGATTACATCCGTTTTCAAGGAATACAAGTTGTGGATCTATGCTAGTACAGAGGTGACACCACCAACAAATGATCCCATTGCCTTAGGTTCGCATGAAGTCAAGGAGGCCAAGGCTCAAAGGATTATTCTTGATGGGATGAGAGATCATCTAATTCCTCATCTATTAGGGAAAGACATCGCCAAGGAGATGTGGGATACACTCACAAAACTTTATCAAAGTGATTATCAGAGTTGTAAGATGATGTTCAAGGACAAATTGCATAACACCAAGATGTCCAAAGGCAAGAGTGTGGCCTCTTACTTTTTCAAGTTGACATAGGTCAAGGATGAGCTAACTGCTATTGGAGAGACGATTGCTAAAAATGAGTTGATGTGTATAGCATTGAATGGTTTTTCAAAGCATTGGGAAGTGTTTATCAAGTGTGCTGTCGACAAAGACCACCTACCCGACTGGGTGAGGTTGTGGGATGATTTTTTTTAGGAGGAGATCCGTGAAAGTGCTCATCAAGGAGATCAGACGAAGAAGGGTCAAGATGAAGAAAATATAACTCTTGTAAGCAAGGGTAAGCAAAAGTCCAATAAAGGGAAAATGAAAGGTTATTCTTCCAAGAGTGGGAAGAAGAAAGATCTAAGCAAGATAAAAGTTTTTTGCTGCCATCAGTTGGGTCATTATGTCGATCAATGTCTGAATAAGAAAAATAAGGACAAGCAGAAAAAGCAAGTTGCTACTACAGCAAAGGTGGATGAGTCTGCATCACAATTTGAGAATGAGTTTTCTCTCATTGCCTGTCTCTCAAGTTAAATTTCCAATAGGGTATGGTATAATGATAGTGGGGCTTCTTGCCACATGACGAGAGTCAGAGAATGTTTCACCAAGTTGGAGGAGAAGAAGTTGGATTTTTATATTAAGCTCATAAACATTGCTAAGTACCACGCAACTGGTGTTGGCAAAGTCAAGTTTCAGAGGGAGTCTGACAAACCTTTATTGGTGGAGGACATGTTGTATGTCCCTAGCATGATAAAGAATTTAATCTTCGTTTCTACTTTGGAAGACAAGGGTTACATCCTTACTTTTGAGAGGGGCAAAGTCTATATTCATTCTAAGGATTCCAAGGTTGCAAAAGTGATTGGAGTTGGGCATGGTAGCTTTTTTTAGTTACAATTTGAGCCAGCACATGCGTTGGTAAGTAGTTGTAATGGGCTAGGAGAATTGTGGCATAGGAGGATGGCTCACCTTCATCATGGAGCACTTAATGTTCTCAAGGAAATAGTGACAAGGCTGCCTAAGATGAAGATGAAAAAGTATGATGTGTGCAAAGGTTGTGCTCTTGGGAAATATGCCAAGACTAGTTTTCCAAACAGCAACACTAGATCCAAAGGAAATTGGGATCTTGTACACTCAGATGTGTGTGGGTATATGACAATAGTATCCTTGAATGGGTACGAGTAGTATGTTACTTTCATTGATGACTTCTCCAGGAAGACGTGGATATACTATCTAAAGAATAAAGATGAGGTCTTTAGTAGGTTCAAAGAGTTTAAGGCTCTTGTGGAGAACCAAATAGGGAGGAAGATCAAGATACTAAGGTCTGATAAGGGAGGTGAGTATACCTTGAATGCCTTCAAAGATTCTTGTGCTCAAGAAGGTATTAAGAAAGAGTTGACAGTTTCGTACAACCCTCAGTAGAATGGGGTTCTTGAATGGAAAAATAGGGTTATAGTTGGAGCAACCAAGGCCATGCTTCATGATCAGGATCTACCTTGGTTCTTATGGGTGGAAGCTTACAATATAGTTGTGTATTTGCAAAATAAGAGCCCTCACAAAGTGTTAGGAAAATCAACTCCAAAAGAGGCATTTACCAGTAAGAAACCAGATTTGGGGCACATTCGCATCTTTGGATGCCTTGTGTATTGTCACATTCCTATGGAGAAGAGAACCAAGTTGGAACCAACTGTAGAGAAGGGTATCCTTGTTGGGTATAGTGAAACTTCTAAGGCCTATAGGGTTTACATTCCTACCCTCAGGGAAATAGTTGTTCGCAGAGATGTGAAGTTTGAGGAAGAGAGGGCTCTTTAGAAGTCTAGCAACATGATGAATGAGGAGGAGCAATCACCCACAGTTGAGGCAACACAAATTCCTCAAACTTCAATCACGCAAGCTGGAGAGCATAGCAAGCAGACCAAGCAAATTGATTAGGAGGAACAAATAATTCCTTAGCCTTAGATTCCTATTACCAAGAAGAGGAGAAACAGAGTGGCTGAGTAAACACTAAGAGAGGTCCAAGAATATTTTTGTGATCCACAGGATTCAGTCAGGCAGAGAAAGGTTCCTAGACGTTATTTTGAGTATGTGGCACTTATGAGTGAATTAATTGAAGTAGAGCCTTTGAGCTTTCAAGAGGCATTCCAATACCAAGTATGGAGGGATGACATGGTGGAAGAGCATTCTTCCGTCATGAAGAATAGCGTGTGGGAGGTAGTACCTCGACCAGAAGGTAAGTCTATGGTGGGCTCGCAAAGGTTGTATAAGATTAAGCACACTGCATATGGTAGTTTGGAAAAGTTCAAACCTTGATTTGTGGCTAAGGGGTTTTCTTAGAAGGAAGGGATCAACTCTGATGAGACTTTCGCTCTGGTAGCTAGGTACTCATCCATAAGAGCTATCATTTTTGTAGTAGCACAAGTGGGTCGGAGAATTCACCATATGGATGTAAAGACAACCTTCCTCAACTAAGTGATTGAGGAAGAGATTTACAGAGAACAACCAGAAGGATTTGAAGCATATTGGAGGGATTCTCATCTATTCAGGTTGAAAAGGGCATTTTTTGGGCTCAAGCAGGCTCCCAGGGGGTCTGTGCAAGATCACGAGGGTCCAAAAAGTGGCGATTGGAAAAAAAGTCCATTTTTAACTCACCCAAAAATATGAAATTCCACTTTGACTTTTTGTAGGCTTGGGTGGAAAGTACATAGTTCCAAAGAAAATACCAAACCGAAATAGATATATGTTTCTAATAGGTCATATTTTTTAATTTCGTCACATCTGGGGCCGACCAACATTTTTATTTAATATATTATAATACTTATATAGTATTAAATATTATATATTAAATTATAATCTATTTAATATAATATTAAATTTATTATATTATATTATTATATAATATATATATATATATATATATATTATATAATATTATAATATAATATTTATGTCTCCTTCCCTACAACATATGAACGTGGCAAGGGGGCTCCTCCATCTTGGTGTCCAGTTTTTAGACACAGTGGATTAGTGGTAGTGGCTACTCTCCCTGCAACCAGGATGTATGGATTACATTGAAAAAGGATAACTTGGAGTTTGGAGTATGCTTCGTGTATGCCCCTAATGACTATAGAGAAAGAATCATCATGTGGCAGTGGTTATCTTCTCTTCCAGCAGTCCCTTGGATCCTGGGGGGAGATTTTAACATGATTAAACAAACGAAGGATAAATGGGGAGGCATTGATATGTCTTGGAAAGGAAATGAAAGATTATTTTGGCTAAGACTGAAGCATAAGCTCAATTTGATTGACCCTATGGTAAAGGGCAAGAAAGATTGCAAAGGCATCTAGTTTACTTGGTGTAATGCCCAAAAGGGGGGTAGTAGAATATACTACAGACTTGACAAGATCTATGCAAATAAGGATCACTTCAATTTTACCCCAAATGATTTAGGGACTAGAGTGAGTGTCTATCCATACACTCTCTCTGATCATCACCCAATAAAAGCCAACCTAATTGCTTTCGAGGATAGAACAAGGAAAAATACAAGAAAGCCTTCTTTTATTCTTAACACTCAACTGCTTAAAAACCTAGATTGTTGTGAAGCTATTGTTGCCATAAGGGAAATCAATAAATGGCTTCTAAAAGACTCCACTACCATTGAGAGATGGAACTCCAATGTGCAGTTTGGAAGAAATTCTTTCAAACTGTGGGAAACAAATGTGCCCTTAATGCTAGGAAAGAGGAGAAGGAACTCCAAGAATAGTTATTTAAAGTTGAATCCAACATCCAACAACACCATAAGGATGTAAGGCTAAGTGAAGAGATGGCCACAACAAAGGTCAACTTGAGGAGAGTACAGAATAACAAAATCAATGGGTTGAGAGTTAGATCCAAGCTAAACTGGCTGAAGGTGGGGGATAGAGGATCAAAATTCTTCTTCTATTTCTTAAAGGAAAAGAAGGCTAGAGAGTAGAATGACCAGATTTGGGATGGGGATAAGATATTGAATGCCTAGGAGGATATTCTTAACCAATTTGCATGTTTCTTCAAAGATTTGTTCCCTCCGAAGGGGAGAATGAAGCCTCCTTATCTGCCAAAAATTCTTTAGAGAGGTTAATCCCTAAGAAGATCTCAGTGGAGGATGCAAACAAGCTCGCAATGGGGCCAACTAAGGAAGAAATTCTAAAGGAAATAAGCTCAATGAGCAATGATAAGTCTCTTGGTTGCGATGGTTTTCCCATTGAATTCTATAAATGCTTCTCAGAATGGGTAAGTGAAGACCTTCTTGAGGTTTACAAGGAAGCTTTGACTAGTGACTCTTTAGAAAATCAGATCAACAAAGGGATTATTAAACTCCTCCCAAAAGGGGGGGACAAAACCTTGGTTAAGAATTGGAGGCGCATCAACCTTCTGAATGTGTCTTACAATAGCAAAGATACTAGCTTTAAGATTGGCCAACATCTTGCCAAAGTTCATTAGTTCCACCCAAACCAGATTTGTAAAAGGAAGATACATCTTAGAGAATCTGTTAACAAGTTGGGAAGTAATGGAGTGGGCTAGGAAGTCTCGGAAAAATGCATGGAAATGCTGTTAGATTTTGAAAAAGCCTATGACCATGTGGAATGGTCATTTTTAAGGACAATCCTCAAAGCCTTTGGCTTTCTTAGGGATTTTTGCAAAATGGTAGATGTACTCTTGAAGGATGCATCTGCCCAAGTTGATGTAAAATGGGTTCTCTCTAAAGAAATCAAACTGGAAAGATCCATTCTCCAAGGTTGTCCCCTAGCTCTTGCACTTTTTGTCATTGCTTCAGATGCATTGTTCTATTTGCTAAGGGACCACTCCCTTTCCCCAAGATTCAGAGGAATTACTCTCCCAAATAATAATGAGCTAATTAATGTCCAATTTGTTGATGGTACATCCCTTTGCATTGAACTTCTTAAAGACAACATGGATGCTTTGACGAGGAAGCTTGAATTGTTCTCAAAAGCTTCAGGGGCAAGAATTTCCAGCTCCAAATCCATTATGTTGGGATGGAAGGAGGTCCCCCCTAACTGGTTGAAAGAGTTTGGCTTCCAATGGGGAGGCCTAGACATGCAAGTGAGGTACTTGGGTATACCCTTCACGGTTAATCCCAACCTTAAGGGTAAACCCACAAAAGTGGTTTACAATTCAAATGAGGAAGGAAAACTTGGAAAAAATGACCCCATGCCAAAATTTTTAGTTCTTGTGGTTTGAACGAACCAAAAGAGGGTTCGCTTGAACCAAGGTGTGATCGAACCCATTTAATGCAAGTATGGATCATCCCACCAAAAAAACAAATGAAAACCCCTTTATGGAAGGGGGTTCGAATGAACCCTGGTTCACTTGAACCCCCCTGGTTCGAGCGAACCACCCTTTTCCCAAATTCCTCCTCTCCATCACACAAAAAGTCAAAAAAATTGCACTTTAGAGCTCGGGTTGAAGATGAAAATGGCAGAGACTTCACAGACCCAACTGGAATCAGGTAGTGCTCAGAACGAGCTATCCAACGACTATAATTTTAATATGTTTTGGTTTTATTATGTATTTATTTTTTTAGTTTTATTAAACATAGGGTTTTCACTGAAAATCAAGTTCCTTGTTTTGCACATGGAAAAATAGTAGGTTATCAAAAAAAAAATGAAAAATATGAGTGCACTAGATATTGAAGTCCTTGATCCAACAACAAAAAAATTTAATTTCGATACATACAAAAAAGGTTATGCGTTATACTGTCCACCTATGTTTGAATGGTAATTGGTTTGATTTCGAAACTTGATTAAAGAAAAAAAAGTCAATAAAAAAATTTCTAACCAAGTGGAAGCACTAGATATCAGAGTTACAAATCTAAATTCGAAAGAATTAGAATTTTATCCTTCATGGAAAAAAATTTGTGTTATACGGTGAGCGTCACTCCTTAAAAATGATGTTTTATGGAAAAAACTAGTTTTCAAAGGAGATGGAAAAAGAAGTGCAATCTGATTCCAAAAATTTTGAAAAAAATATATTTAGAATCTATAGACAAAATTTCACGAAACTCTAGTTTGCACCATCTTCAAATTCCTCATGGTTTAGCCACTATTAGGTGCCCGAAAGTGAAGATTTAGTTAGAAAAAAATATTTCAATGTCTAGTTTGGCCAAAAAATTTAAACTACTATTGTGGGATCACCCTTAAGGAAATGTGGAACTGGATTACTTCCAAAATTGAGAAGTTTGATAGATGTAATATGCACTATTTGTCTTTGGCAGGTAGGTTGCAAGTTTGTCAAAAGGTACTATCTTCCTACACTATCTACTTCGCCTCTATCTAGTTCTTTTGCAATTAACAGATCAATGAGATTCAAAAAATAATAAGGAGATTCCTTTGGTTTGATGGTAAAGATGGAAGAAATAAACATGTTGTAAGATGGGACTGGTGTTGCCTAGACAAGATGCAAGGAGGGTTGGGCTTAAAATATTTGAGACAGCAGGGGATTGCTCTCGCATCCAAGTGGATAGTGAAATCCCTAGTTGGCAATGAACTATGGAAGATCCTTATCAAGAATAACATTCAAGAAGCCACCCCAAAATAGTCGAAGGCATGGAAGAATCTGCCTCTGTGTGACATCCTCACTAGCAGTCATCCTATGAATCCTATTGGGTCTTTAGTCTTCAAGAGTCTTTGGAGGCCCTGGGAGCTCTCCAAGCACAATGCCTAGTTCAAATCTACTAATGTCTCCCTTCCAAGCTCCCGTTGCCAAAACTATAGATCCATTTGGTGGAATTTTCACCACAATGGAAAGCCTCTTGCTCTCCTCCAAGGCTACTCTACTAAACTGTGGAACTAAAAAGGGGTTAAAGTGTTTAGTGATATTCTCATTGATGATAATATTAAAAGTTGGGAGCTCTTGAGAGTTGAGTTCAATCTCCATGTCTCCATGGAAAGGACGTTAACCATTCTATTGGAAGACTATACAAATAGTTGCTTCCCTATAAACGTCGATAGGGTGATGGTGTTGGGAACGACCTTGTGTGGAAAGATGGTGGAAATCTGACTGAGCTCAAGGATAAAACAATCTATAAAGATTTAGTTGATAATAATGTTGTGTTTGAACATTTTAATCAATGTTGGAATGTTTCTCTTAATGATAAGCCCTGGAAGAAAGTTCTTATAGATACTTGGAACAATAATGTTGAACCTAAGAAAGCTTTCTTCAAATGGTTGGTTTTACTTCAAAATTTACCTTTTAGATCTAACATGAATGATATTTATGTGTGCAACATTTGTCACACCCCAGAATCTGTTACTCATATTTTATTTGATTGTTTCTATGCAAAGGAAATCTAGAAAATCTTCTACCATAACTTAAAAATCTAGGATAATGACAAAGTTAGTTGGAAAAATGTGTTATTCTATGAAAAAAAATGAGTAAGGATTGTTTTAAAATTTTGGAATTTTCTATCTATTGAAATACTCTGGCACATTTGGAAAGCAAGAAATGAGGATAAGTTTAAGGGTTGCAGGAGGGTGCTTACTAAGTCACATAAGATACTCACATTTCTTCATGTTTCCTTGTAGGTATCTCTTCACATCGAGATCTCCCTTCTCCAATTTGTAAGGCTTTGTAGGAGTGGTTTAGCCACAATCAATAGGGAGAATGTTAGCTACAATGATGCATGCAAGCTAGACAATAGAGAGACTAAGATCTTCTTGAACGCATTCCATGAATTCCAAAGGGCCTTCAACAATGATGTAGGAGGAAGACAAGTGAGACACAGGGGCCCTTGCCCCCATGCCCAACAAGATATTGAGGCTTTCTCTGTGATTAGACCTGAAAGGGGTGTGGATGAAGCTGATAGTGGTGATAACAATCAACAGCCATGATGTTGTTCTTGTAGTACCTTTTGTCTATATGTTGGTTGTTGAACAATTAATTTTTTTCATAAAGTAAGCAGCATTTACAAGGAATTATACCCTTTACACAGAGAGCACTTGGGGCCAAAAAGAAGCTAGTTAAAAACATGACATGAAGTGGAAAGAGAAGCTAGTTCAAAAGGGATCCAATCCCTTACAAATATGAGCCACTAGAGCTCAACAAAATAGGAAAATACAGGCCACACACAAAATAGAGCCAGGACATGAACACCTGACAGACAACATGTCGAACAATAAATGAGGACTAGACAACCCCATAATTTAAGGGGACTGATCTGACTCCCAAAACCTAAGGCCATAGTTTGGGAAGTCCCTTTGTTACACCCCTAACTTTAACTATGTTTTACTTTTTACTTTGAAGTAATTTAGTAGATGATTACGCATGTTTCAATGGTTTGATGTTTAGTTAAAATGTCTGGAAACATCAATGTTTTCATGAGTCATGTTTATTTGACTAAAAATTTGGCATGTGTTTAAAAGTTTTCAAGATGTGATGATCTCATGAGGATTCTAAAAATGATTATTGAAGCACTAATCTCATGTTGTTGATTGCAAGTTGCATTCAAGAAACAGGTTTTCGCCCTCTGAGAAAGGGAGGGAGAGCATCATTGGAGAGAAGGGTATAGATACAAGGGAAAGAACAGGTTGTTTCCATCTTAGGTCTAGTGTTGATGCAAAATGGTGAACCTAGTTGAGTTGGGTAAGTGATACTCGACCCTTTTTGGTCTAAGTTTATTTCTTGATTCGACAAGTTTTCAAAGTCGTTTAAAGTCTTGTTCTTGTTGTTTATCATGTTTAGAAGCTTGTCAATAGTAACCAATTATTCGACCTTTGTGTTGATATGATTCTCTTAAGGGTTATTAACTCTCTTTTATTATATAAAACACATGAATATATGAATATAGGTATACCTTGTCAATAAGGTAAGCTTATGTACTCGTACATGTATAGATGGGTGCATGGATGCATATGTGCATACAAAGACATAGATACTGTCAACATACAAACATTTACATTCAAGTATGTATGTATGCATACGTACATGCATAAGCTATTGCAACAAAAAATGACTCTCATTGGGATATTGCATAAGGACATCGATCATGATGATAATATTGAAAGTGCATATTGAGGGGATGACTTCGCTTGTGTGTCGATTAATAGTGCACATCATCGACCTTGTATGGTGAAGTTGATATCAATCTTGGAAGTTTTAATATATTTATATATAATATGAGATTATTCTAAATGGCTAATCCATCCATAGAGCTTATTGTTTAACTCAACTCTTACATGAGGAGCACGTTTTGAATTCAAAAGGATATCATCTTGTTTCTAATGCCAACATGAGCCTTGAAAGGCTGTGACACACTAATTTATCATTGGAAATAGATTTTGAAGGTTTTAAAATGATAATAGTGGCCATTAATGGAAGTTAGCATGATTTCACAAAGGCGGATTAAGCCTTATTTTGATAGAAATTAAAATTATCCTATTTCAAACCCCATCTCTCATCACATCCATTGGCTTGGTAATTGTTTTTCTTTATTATTAACTAAATTTATATTCCAAGCAAGTCGATGATATAGGAGAGGATAAGAATCAAGTCATGGAGGAATGGATTAATAGATTCTTGGTAACTGATTCTTGAACCGCTTTTGGAACCACCTTTCTTTAGTGGGAAGAATGGATTCTTAGGGGGTGGAATGGACACAATCCAGGTGACCACGTTTCTGGGAGCTTCCGTTTTAACACAGGAAGAGTGGATGCTAATAAAGGTGGCAGAAGTTGCTTACACCTACCGATGTCATTCGCTTCAAAGTTGCTAAAGCATCTTCAATAAAGTTCATTTTTGGTACATATCACACATTCACTGCAATCCCTGAATATCACTTTTCTTTAAGGCATTCTATCAACAGTTCACGTGCCTGGCCTATGTGTCCACACTTTGGCATACGTACCTACCAAAATAGTTTTAGCTATAACGTCAGACAAGATATATCCATCCTTTATGCTTAAATGGATGTTGATACCTTGTTGCAAAGCTCCCATTTGGTGAAGGTAGAATGGATGCTAGAAAAAGGTTGTGGGATCTAACGCTATCTTTCCCATACACTTGCGTGATACATGCATATTGTGCAGAATATTGAGCTTGAGTGGAAGCGAGGCCAAACAACTCTCTCTCTAAAAACCGCTACTTAGTATCCCAAAGAAGATTGTGCAAAGACCCATCAAGTCTCCTAGATAATGATAAGGAGTGTTGATTGACAAGGTCAATTCAGACTACTAGATGGTGAAATGTTACGGTACATATGAGCCAGATTCCAAATAGAAACCACTTCTTAAGTGCACTATGAACTATTGAGCGATGACCAAAGATTAATGGCACCGTCTACGTTGGAGGTATTAAAAGAGTAAGAAGGAAGCTAAAGAAAAGATTGCCTTAGTAGAGAGGCTTAAACCAAATTCTTGTTGCATCCATATTAACTACAAGTTCAAATTCAGAATAGTCAAGAGATGACAGGGGTTATTGCGTACAGGGTAAGTCAAGTAATCTTTCTTCTTTTAGAATGGATATAGCCTTTTCCTTGTATATATGTATACATTGTAACAATAATGATTATGAAAACCTGTAGTGGGGCAATCTTTCCTATAAACCACTTCATGCATGAATCTTTGTGAGATTTATTTAAAATGTCCACAACGAGAAAGCTTAATTCTTGATTGTTTTAGAGTGATTTAGATTCTTAAAAAGGTAGTCGAGGTATGATACCCTCAAACCCTTCTTGGCATAGATATGGTTGGGAATGCAGCATGAAACTATCATTGCTTATTATGAGATTCTTTTTCATTATTAAAAGGTAATATCAAACCACAGTTCCTTGGTTGGTAGTGAACCAAGCTTGACTGATTGAGAAGTAAATAAGTGGAAGAAAGGACTGAAGCACAACTAAGTGCTAGATTTTATATCATGAACGCTTACTCGAGTAATGTATAACTATTCTTGAGTTCTTTTAATAACTACTTGTTGAGTGACTTTGTATAAATAATCGGGTCCTTGGAAAGGAAAAACCTCTTTCCTTCCTCAATATGTTCCTTATTGAAAACACCCTGGTGGCGTATTTGAAAAGGGTGTCTATATACTTTTTATAACCTTATGTACATCTTGATGACGACAAGGTGTCGTCCATATGGCTAAAGACGCCTGAGAGTGGGTGAGAAGGTAAAACCTAACTTATGTTGGAAGATTGACTTAGATCCAGACTATTGATATGAAATGATAGTATTCTTTTAGTTATTATATTGGTAAAGAAATACATTGAATACTATGTTTATTCATGTACGTAAAATGTGAACTTAAACAATGTCAAGTGGTCTAGGAAAGACTAGAAGCAATTTGTTCTTATGATTAATTACACTTATGTTATTACCTTTGGAAAATCAAGGATGTTTGATATTTCCATGTATTGGGTTAGAGAAGCTAAACCCTAGAATTGAAACAAGAAGGATATAGGAAATCTATAATACTTATGTCGGATATGACATTGTACATATATATATTGATTGACATTGAAAGGTCGAGGAAACCATAGAACAAGATAGGAAGTCTTTATAACACCTTATGAGATTATGCGATAATGTCGAAACTTGTTTTAACGCATCAAGATGTTGGGTATTGAATCTTGAGAGTAAAATGACAAGAATTCATAAACCCTAGATATTGCCAAAATGCAATAAGGAACTTTTAAAAGGGTTGAAATACCTAAATATTTACATCAAGTGTATATCCTAGATTAAGGATTAGTTCTAAGTTAGATTGGATAGAATGAATTTTCTATACAGACTAGTTATGTCTAGAGTACCAAACAAAGTAAGAAAAACTATAGGATGAGACAACTTCTAAGATGAGTCAAAAGTGTGTGTCTAGAGGGCATGACCAATCAGAATGATCATAATTAGCTAGAAGGAGTCTAGAGTTGTGTGGTCGATTGAATTTTGTAGTACACATCACCAGGACTCAGATGGAGAAACTTGACAAGTTCCTTATATCTATACCCTTCGAGAACCTGGTCGGGTCACTTCTAGTTAGGAAGTGTGTGGGGAACCACTTGAGTATGTGGTTGGAGGAAAAGAACTTGGATGATGCTCTCCCTCTGTAGTAGTAGACTCTCTAAGGCTTGTGAAGATAGAGATAAACATTCCAGATGCAGTGAACTCCATGTTTTGGCTTATGACAGTCAAAACTTATGAGGTAAAACTATTCTTTTTCCAATTTTATTTTATGTAATATAAATGGGAAGTGTAAGGAATTCTCTTTGTTTCTAGCTATGATTATATATGATTTCAAGTTTGAAACTATCTAGAAAAGTTGTACTTATTTCTTAACCTTATGCAAATGTTTAAAAAAAAAATAAATCTCTCTCATGGTTACTAGTTTATTTACCTTCTAGTAAATTCTTGAGTTTACTTGAGTATCAAGAAGAGGGATGTTACACCCTTCTTCACAACAGACCAGGAAAGCTCAAAAACAAAGTCCACTAAGCGAGGCGAGATGAGCGGTTCCTCAATAACCACCTTGGGCAAAGAGCCACCACACAACGAAGCTAACAACACAGAAGAGGAGTCAGAAGCATTCAAAGGATTAGCATAAGCCTTCATCGAGGGACGGGAAGGCTTTGTTGAAACAATGACAACAGTTTGGGGCAACAATGGTTCCATGGAAGGGATAGCTAGAGGAGGATCCTGGGGAGACACATATTTCCTAAACAGTTAATGTTGTTTCCTGGATAGTTCAACAATTAATATTGTTTTGTATTTGATATACATATTTCCTAAGCTTTTAAACACTTAAACATTTGATCTCCTCAGGATAAGCTTATAAGCTTCATTTTGTTGCACAGTATAAGATGCTATACTGAGGTGTATATGATGTACTAAGTTCTTACATTATATCTAATATTATATAATAATATAATATTGTATTTTATTATATTATAATATAATATATGTATTATAGATAATATAATATGTATTATATTATATATAGTATATTAATATAATATATATTATATAATAATATTATACTTCCAATAGTGATATATCTTACATTTCAAAAAACACCACCAATTTAACAATATGGTTGGGTCCTAGAGCCGACCATATATTAAAAAAACTACATAAAGGACACGGATATCCGTTCCTTGTTTTATAAAAGGAAAAACAAAAACTCAAGAGCTCATTTTTAGCACAATCGACATGGGTTTTCAGCTTTTCAACTCAAATGTCCATTCGTAGGTGCCACTTCTTGCTCAAATCGATCAAATTTGATAGGTATTTTTAGATTTTTATGTTTTTCTTCAATTTTTATTAGTTTTGCATTGTTTTTTTGTCCATTTTAGTGAAAAATAGGATATTTGATAGGTTTTTATAGCATTTAAATCATTTCTTTTTTTATTGGTAAACACTTTTGAACTGGAGCTATGAACCAATGAGGCCACAAACTGGGGGACCTCATCTCTGAATCCTAACACGAAAGACCAACAAGGATTGAGCCCAGAGGAATGAAAGACCTACGTGGGTCTGATACAAAAAGACCAGGCATGAAAGACCCGTGTGCGTCTGACACATTCCGTGACCAATACATGCCAAGGAACTGAATCCATGTGTAGCACACTCCACTATGGGTCTGGCACAAGTCCGCGAGCACTCTCGTCCAACCATTGTCTAGCATAGTTAACCTCCTCCTTGGGGACCACCAACTCTTTCTAAGCACCTCCCTCCATCCTCCACTACCTTACACGTACCAACCATCTATGTACGCAACCTCCAACATGTCCATCAAGGTGGACTCAAATTGGTATACACCAGTTTTGGCCAGGCAAGGAATTGAACCTTGGTTGCACCAATAGTAGTGCAACCACTTCACCACTACACCATAAGGTGATCCCCCAACATTTAAATCATTGTTAATTTTTAATTTTTTTATCAATTAACATGCTTAAAATGGATGATCCCAACCTCACTCAACATGAAAACATTCATCAGGGTCAACATGAAAATCCTAACCTCGCACAAGATGAAAACCTCCCAAATCCTCCACTGCGACCATTGTTTCCAAACCAAAATGTGCCAATAATATATAAATCTATTCATATAAATTTAGATCAATTGAGAAATGTATGTCAAATCTATGAGACACTCACTGAGCTATCAGACATGAAAAACACTTTAGAAACAATCATTTCAAATGTTGAAACTTTGGCAACTCAACACAATAGATTTGCACAGTGGCAAGAGGAACAAAGACAATTTTATGCCGATGGATTATCATATGATGAGGTGAGGGCACTTGATATTGACAAAGCCCAATCAACTAATTTGTTCATCGATCACAAAACAGGGCAGTCTGTTAATGTGCAAAAGCCAAAATTTTCAATTAAATGGTGCACCCATAGATGCATATTAGATATTTTTTGGAGATGTTGGTGGATAGTTTTTGGTAAACCACCCAACAAAAATCTTGACATCCCTCTGTATTTTCTCTAAAAATTATATGTTTAGTTTTTCCTATGGAGGCATGTCAATTACTTTGACATGTGATATTTTCAGGATGTTGGTAGAGGGATGCCACAGGATAGACCTAGAGCATTCTGAATCACCCTAGTTCATCCTGCTCCGCCTATTGATGCCCCAACTCCACTACCTTACCCTAATATTGTTTTAGATGTAGGGACTCAGAGCATTTATTCCTTACATTCATTGAGTGATCATTTGGTCACATAGAGCCATCATGTTGCGCAACCATTTGACTATGCATCCCGTCATGATGGTGTTGCACATGATACATCTCATCACGATGGTGATGCACCTGTTGCATCAACTCCCACTGGTATACCGTCCTCTTCGAGACATATTTGTGTGCCTCATTATTTCATGACATGCAACAATTTATGTTTGGGTCATCTTTGACAGTCCACTGGGGCTTCCATAAACACATCTAATAATGAGGTTCATGATATGTCGGATGTAGGAGTTGATAGAGCATAGAGTGGACCATTTTCAAAAGAGACATCAATTGCCAATGACGATATGGAAGCATTAATAAGACTTAAAGTAATTTCATAGTGTGTTTTATCTAAATTCTTTCATATTTTATGAGAGATATTTGTACTAACATATGTTTATGTGGTGGAATTTTTAACAAGTCTTGATAGAAGAGAAAAAATTTCAAGTGCAAGAGGCTACGCATACAATCATTTTATTTCCCCTAGAGAATCAATATACGATATTATTTAAATTTTTATTTTAGATGTTAATTTTTGAAAGCTATTATGTTTAAATACATGTACTACATAGATTGATAGTCTAATGTAATCTTGCCTTTTTATGCAGTAACTTGGTTCTTATACAACCTTATTGACTGGGTCTGACCCATTGGATGAAGTTGCACAATAGGTATATATTTTTTATTATTCTTGACATTATGATTATACATGCATGTGCATTTAAATTGTGTTACATTCTTGTCATTTTTTATATAGGAAATGATCTTAGCTGCTTCATCCACTATGAGACCATCTAGTGTCATAACATTACAATAGGTATGTGTTTATTTTATATTGCAGATATTTACATTTAGATAGGAGTAGATATATGTTTCATAAATATGATTATTTATCAACAATTATATGTTAATTTTTATGATTTTTATTTTACCTACTATAGTCCTTTGTCCAACTCAACACTATGACCAGTGTGGGACCATTTCTTTATACTAGGACTCCTAACCATCCTAAGGGACAATCATATGCAGACCATTTTGCAAAAAAGAGAGCAATACTTGAGGTAAACAAAAATTGCATTATTGATATAATATAGTCCATGTATAGTGATTTTGATGTTAAATTCATAATTTAAATAAATGATAGTATATAAGTTTCTATTTACTAGTCTATCTTGTCAACCATTCACATAATTAATCTAATTTGTGGTTTGAATAGTTATTGTGCAAGAAGCTTCAGAGCAATTAACTTCTTCGAGGAGACTCGATTTTGATGGTCCAACACATGATTAGGATATGATATAGATTGATATGTACTTATGGTTTGATAGATCTTAAGATGACATATATACCACAATTTTTAAAACTTGTAAAAATTGCTCCGAGTAGGCATATATGCCAAATTTGTATATGCACAAACACAATTATTCTACATTTTGATATATAAGAATTGATATTCAATCTAATTTGTTCCTCGTGTGCATGTATTTCTACTTTGAATTTTCAAAATCAGAAATGCATAATTATAGATTAGAATGGTTTAAAGTTATGATTGATAATGTATGTTATAGATTAACGATATTGCATTTTAATAGAACTTATGAATTACAATTGGTAATCCATCTATATTAGAGTTCATTCATAATAAGGTTCACATACATTACATTCCATGAGACCACATTTCTTTGAGGATTTTTTTCAAACAATTCATTACCTTTTCTATTGTACCACATTTTTCATACATGTCTACCAAAACATTTTTATCAAAAACTCAATTTGAGAATACACATGATTTCAAGCTTTGTTGATTGAATTTACATTTAAAATTATTTTGTTTTATGAACTCCTATAATGAAGTGGACAACTGATTTTTATTTCAAAAGAAGTTAACATTAATGAAAAATGGTATGAGAAGCACTATATAATATTTGTTGAAAAGAACTGTTTGAAAATATGCCTCAAAGAATTGTGGTCTCATAGACAAGGAAAAAAATATGAAAAGAGCAGCTTGTGATGGTCTTATGGCATTGATTCTTTTGATTGATTAAAAACTTCAAACAAATGGATATAACTTAATGAAATATATGTCATGTTACAGTGTTCATTCAAAAGTAATATAATCATCTTGATAAAAATCAATGTCACTCAATGTTCATTCAAGCTTAATAACATGTAAAAGGTATAAAATCATCTTGAATAAAAATCACTATCTTTCAACCATAGGTGTTTGATGTAACCTTCAAACAAATTCCTTACAACTGAACAAGATACATGTTCATTAGATTGTTCATGTGAAATCTATACAATAATCATGATAAAAAATTAAGACATCACTCAACCATTATGCAACCATTAAAAAAACCAAATGAGTGTGATACTACCATTAAACAAACCAAATACAACTCCATAACATGCATGTTGCTAACCATAATATATCAATAATAAAACTAGGAATACTATATGGGTTTCATGCACACTAGTCATAATGCACACTTCACACAAAAGCAATAACATTGATATGATATTGTCATATGTTTCAATCAATCTTGACCCACACCAAATTTGTTATATTGCAATTGTTGTCATATATGCCATTCAACCTAACACAAATGAGGTTTTGTATTTGGTAAGAAATTGTGTAGGAAAAGAAAGTGAGAGATGATGGTTAAGTTGGATTTGAAAAAATGAAGTTTTTTTCCTCAGTGTTTAAAAATCTATTAAACAAAGGGATCTCATTTTCTTAAGTGTTGAAATTGAAGCAAAACAATTGAAGACTAAAATTAACCACTTACAAAAGGAATGAAAAGATAAAAAGAAGATTTTATCATCAATGAAAAGGAGGTTAGTTTGCTCTAAAAATAGTTCCAATGTGTGTGGATGGGTACATTTAGGCTAGGCATGGTCTTGTTTCGAACCCAAACATGTTGAAATAGTTAGAGCTATATTGGACCGATGATATCCCTTAAGAGTCCAAAGTGCAAAAAGGACAACAATCTTTGATGGGCTATTACTCAGAGACTGTGATGCTTAAAAACTCTTTATCTAAGGTTATGGGATCATGGTATGACCCTCTTCAATGGCCTCTCTTTGTTTTTTTCTATCTCAGAGGAATTTTTTCGTGGTGACGAGTTTTCAATTGAGGGAAAAGTTGTCAAATGCAAACAGTGTAAAGTTGCAAAGTGGTGCAACTTTCATTCTGTAACTCATACGACCAAACAGACTATTCCAACATGTTTGAATGGGTACTTTTATGTTAGACATGGTTCTCTTTTGCACCCAAACATGCCAAATCACTCTGAGCTACATTAGATCGGCAAATTCCCTTAAAAGTCCAAAATGTTAAAAGACAATAATCTTTAACGGGCTATTACTCGAAAAACATGACGCTTACATACTCTTTATCTGAGGCTACAAAGTCGTGTTGGGACCCTCTTCAATAAAATATTTCAGTTTTTGTTATCTTGGAGATGTTTTCCTATGGTGAGAAGTTTTTAGTTGAGGAAAAAGTTGTCATATTTAAGTAGTGTAAAGTTGTAAAGTGGTGCAACTTTAATTCTGCAACTTGTACGACCAAACAAACTATTCCAACACATCTATATGGGTACGTTTATGCTAGGGATGGTCCTCTTTTGCACCCAAACATGTCAAACCACTCTAAGCTACATTGGACTATTGATTTCCCTTAAGAGTCAAAAGTGTTAAAAGACAACAATCTTTGACGGGCTATTACTCAAAAATTGTGACACTTATAGACTCTCTATCTAAGGCTATGGGATCGTGTTGGGACCCTCTCCAATAACCTCTCTTATTTTTCACTATTTCAGAGGCATTTTCCTGTCGTAAGGGGTTTTCGGTTGAGGAAAAAATTGCCAAATACAAGTAGTGTAAAGTTAAAAAGTGGTGCAAATTTCATTCTACAACTCGTACGACAAAATGAATTGTTCCAACATGTCTGAATGGGTATTTTTATGCTAGGAATGGTCCTCTTTTGCATCCAAACACGCCGAGTCACTTTGAGCTACATCGGACTAACGATTTCCCTTAAGAGTCTAAAGTGCTTAAAGACAACAATCTTTGATGGGCTATACTCATAAACTATGACACTTATAAAATCTTCGTCTGAGAATATGGGATTGTGTTGGGACCTTCTACAATAACCTCTCTTGGTTTTTTCTATCTCGAAGGAGTTTCTTGTGGTAACAAGTTTTTCAGTTGAGGAAAAAGTTGTCAAATGCAAGTAGTGTAATGTTGCAAAGTGGTGCAACTTTCGTTCTGCAACTCGTATGACCAAACAAACTGTTCCAGCATGTCTAGATGGGTATGTTTACACTAGGAATGGTCATATTTTGCACCTAAACACGCTAAACCACTCCAAGCTACATTGGACTAGCGATTTTCCTTAAGAGTCCAAAGTGCAAAAAGATAGCAACCTCTGATGGGCTATTACTCGAAAACCGTGATGCTTACAAACTCTTCGTCTAAGGCTACAGGATTTTGTTGGGACCCTCTACAATAACCTCTCTCGGATTTCACTATCTTGGAGGCATTTTCTCATGGCGACAAGTTTTCAGTTGAGAAAAAAGTTGTCAAATGCAAGTAGTGTAAAGTGGTAAAGTGGTGCAATTTTTTTTTTGCAAATCGTACAACTAATTGAATTGTTCTAACACATTTGAATGGGTATGTTTATATTATATGTAGTCCTTTTTTTCACCCAAACATGTTGAATCACTTCGAGCTACATTGGATCGGTGATTTCCCTTAAGAGTCCAAAGTGCTAAAAGGAAGTGCAATCTTTAATGAGCTATTACTCGAAAACTATGTCACCTAGAAACAATCCGCCTAAGTCTACGAGATCATGTAGGGCCCCTCTACAATAACTTCTCTCAGTTTTTGATATCTCTAAGGTGTTTTCCCGTGGTGTCGAGTTTTTAGTTGATGGAAAAATGGTTAGATGGATGTGGTGTAAATGTGCAAAGGGGTTTAGGGTTCATTCTGCTCCACGTGAGTAAGTGAATAAGTGAATCATTTATTCAAATACACTTAAGTTATGAACTACACACATGAATACAAAGTATACACATGAAAACACGTAGGTCGTAAAGTATACATTGGAATACTCATAAGTGACAAAGTATACACATAAGTTGTAAAGTATACACTTGAATACACATAAACTATACACAATATGCATGATATTATCATTCAAGTATTTCTATCAATATATAGGATTTGCAAAATGCCACATAGGCATACAATAGACAACCCTAATCCATAGTCATTTCCTAGTAGGGGAAGGAAATAGATCACGTGTTGCCTTCGCGGTTGGCACACTCTTCCACATTAGTAGCATGTTGATGTTCTAGAGTGACAAGCACCTATACAAACCATTGAGGTAGCAGTTAAACTATATACAATAAAAAAGATGCTTAGAATAATAAATCTATATTAATCTAAACAACCTAAATGATGATAAAATGGTAATGAAAACTAGAAAGGATGCTTAGAATAACAAATCCATATTGTTTCAATAACTCCATGATCAATCGTGCCAGGAACATCACAATATAATTTGAATGAAAAATCTATATGGTCACAATAGAAAAGATACTTAGACTAACAAATCTATATTATTCTAAACAACCTAAATGATGATCAATTGGTAATGCAAACTAGAAAAGATGCATAGAATAACAAATCTATATTATTCTAATTTGTTGCACACCTCTACCAAAGGATCAGAGTTGGCTATTGTTGAACCATCTCCATGATCAATCATGTCAGAAACATTGCAATATACTTCGAATGACAAATCTATATTGTCACAATAGAAAAAATGCTTAGACTAACAAATCTATATTATTCTAAACAACCTAAATGATGTTGAATTGGTAACACAAACTAGAAAAGATGCTTAGAATAACAAATCTATATTATTTTAATATGTCACATACCTTTACCAAAGGATCAGAGCTAGCTATTGTTGCAGTAGCTCCATGATCAATCATGTCAGGAACATCACAATATATTTCGAATGAAAAATTTGTATGGTCACAATAGAAAAGATGCGTAGACTAAAAAATCTATATTATTCTAAACAACCTAAATGACGATGAATTGGTAATGCAAACTAGAAAATATGCTTAGAATAACAAAACTATATTATTTTAAACAACCTAAATAATGAACCTTAGCAAATAAACAATACCAATATGTGATGAACAATATCATACCTATCCCACACAACAAATGATTTGCTACTGAAGTGTTCCTGAAGGGTCATCTCTTACCTTCAGAGTTTCTAGTAATGCTTCATGATCAACACTACTAATTATCCATAGCTCCTTTGTTTTTGGTCTAGCATGATGTCTCAATAACTTAACATTTGCTGCTATAACAAGATGTGAATACATGAGAATGGTTTTTTGTTTGTCATAGTCTTCAAATGTAGGTATGTTGTTCTTTCTAATCATATATGTTCACAACAATGTTCCAAAAACAACAACTGAACCTATATGATCATAAGTTTTATATCAACATCTAAATACACTTAGAATAAAAAATCTATATTATACTAAACAACCTAAATGATGATGAAATTGTAATACAAACTAGAAAAGATGCTTAGAATAACAAATTTATATTATTCTAAACAACCTAAATGATGATGAAATGGTGATGCAACCAAGTTCGAGAAACAACAACTGAACCTGTAGGATGCATGAACCCATCATCATTTGTCATTGGTTGTGTTAGCTTTTTCTTTTCTTGTACACATCGTGCCAACCAATAATTTGATCCCTTTTCATTCTCTTGTGGTGCTACAACTGCATAGACATGTCCTGGTTGTACAAGATCTAAAATTTGGTCGTAGTTAAGTGAACTTTCCATTACATCTTCTAACAAGGATTGTGTTATAGATAAAGGGGTTAGGTACTATGGAATCCATGTATCTACCCACTCACTTGACTCGCAATGATCCCACTCACACTATATATGATTCTAACAAAAACAAGCTATCTCTCGTGTCCATATAGTCTATGCACCACATCTGAGCTTCAAAATGAATGCATCTTTGAAGAATCTCTAATTGTTTGACATTCCAATTTGTCTCCCAATGTTCCCTCCTCAACCAACCAAAAGAACCTACACACTTGTGAATCAAGTGTATGTCCTTGTGATAATACATAAGTACACCAATCAACAATAGAACATGCATCATTGAATGTTGCACCACCTTTGATCTTCATTTTTTCCTTAACCAAAGCTCTCTTCACACATGTACCTGCACCATCATACTCACCTTTTCCATGCCTAGCTTCGAAAAACTCCAAATATGTGGTACACCCCTCTCTATATGCATCATGCTCAACCAATAAAACATGTGAGCATTCCTGAATTGCCCTATGCAATTATCTAACCAAATCAGATGTTGACCCATTGCAATTCCTTTTTCCTACAAGAACTCAAAAAAGTTTTCAAAACAATGTTTTACAAACTCAGATGAATGAGATGTATCATCACTCATATAAAAATGGTACTCCCTGATTATCTTCCTATCCTCTTATGTACTATCAAAGGCATGTCTATATGTTATGTGGACAAAAATAGCAATTTGAATAGAATTATAATATTGTGATTGAACTTCATTTTGTGGTTGCTGTTGGAAATAGGTTGCCATTCAATTGCAAATCTTAAACATTAATTATTTCATGTATCTCCTAGATTCTTGAAATGTGTTCAACAACACTAAGATTAGGATGAGATTAATATTTGATGAAATAATCATGATTATTGACATTTGTAATTAATTATAAATGTAAGAAGCATGTGAGGGTGTCCATAGTGAGTTCCTAAATAATAGGGGCACATGGGACATCCACATGGTAAGGTTACACTCACCTTGTGTTCAGTTAACTTTACGGAGTAATAGTTAACACTTCTGAATGCATGTAAAGATCCTAGGAGTTAGGATTTGATGTTTGCATGCTTGAAGTTTAGTTTAGTTTAGTTTAGTTCAATTCAATTCAGTTAAGTTCAATTCAGTTATTGTTCATCTGTCTTCAATTAGTTTCAGTTGTATGTTAGTTAATTTCAATTAACTTGGAATGCATGGCTAATAACATTGGGTTGTATGACAGATAACAGGGACTACCTCCAGTTAACAAGGGATGACCATTCTTTGGGAATGGTGTTGAGTAAATGTTTCAGTTAACTAGAAATCACTTGGAGCCAACTTGGGTGCCCAAGATGCTTTCTTGGATTTACCTCTCATGCATGATAAGATATTTTTGAAGGCTCAGTTAAGTAGGATTACTTAAGGGTGCCAACTTTGAGGAAGAGCTTTGGAATTATCACTGAAGTGAAGGAGAAGTTGTAGCTTCAGTTTGGGACGCCCAAATGCATGAAGCACATGTTGTAAGCTTTAGTCCTCACAAAATAACTCAACTTGAAGGAATATGGCATACCTTTTCAAGGGCTTGATCTTGTGCATTTTAATTATCACCATATTGGAGATTACAAGGTTGCATATTGTCTCTATATCTCATTCAAGTTGAAGAGAGTTTTCATAATTGTTATTGCAGGTGTGAAGAAGATTGAAAATGATAGAAGAAACATTCTCAAGCAAGAATTGGAGCTATTGTAATTCAGAGATTGAATAATAGAATAATTCTTGGTGGAGTTTTTTCCCAAAAGGGTTTCTCCACGTTATATCTTGTGTGATCTTTCTAATATCCTATCTAGTTCTTCTATCAACTTCTCTCTTCATTCTACCACAATAAAATTAATTAATCAAGATAATCACCCACAAAGAATATATGTAACAAAGAAAGAGCTTACTTAGATTAGCAAAAGAAATTTACAGAGTATTAAGCTAAGAAAACACCTCATTTTTTAACATTTGGTATCAGAGCTGAGGTTGGGTAGAGTATTGGGACGCCATTCTCTTAAAGTTTGAAGGATTTATTGGCTTAGTGGGAGCTCTTATTATTTTAGTAATTTGCTAATTTTGGAATTAAGTTTTTGTTACAATGAATTCAAGGTTAGATATTGAAAAGTTCAATGGTTCTAACTATGAAATGTGGAAATTAAAAATGGAAGATCTTCTTGAAGAAAGAGATCAATGGTTAGCAGTTAATAATGAGACAAAGAAACCTACAACTATGTCAGATGAAGATTGGGCTAAGTTAGATAAAAAGGAAAGAGGAACAATTAGATTGTGTCTTGTTGATGTTGTTCTTTTAAATGTTTTAGTGGAAACCAGTGCATATTAATTGTGGAAAAGAATAGGAGACATTTATCAAACAAAGAGTCTAACAAATAAGTTGTATCTGAAAAGGAAATTATATTCATTGAAAATGAAAGATGGTGATTCAGTAGCACAACATTTAAATTCTTTCAATTTAATTCTCAGTTAGTTAGCATTCGTAGATGTAAAGCTTGAGGATGAGGATAAGTGCATTTTATTGCTTTTCTCTTTACCAGATTCTTGGGAAAATCTAATAGTTGCAATTAGTGGTAATGGTGCAGATCCAAAAATGGACAACATCATTCCTACTCTCCTATCAAAGGAGATGAGGAGGAAATCTAAAACTGGCTCCCAAGATGCCTTGTTTGTAAGAGGTAGGCCTAAAGAGAAGGAGTCTAAATAGACAAGAAAGGAAAGGGTAAGTCTAAAGGACGATAAAAAACCCCTAGTAAGAGTAAGGTAAAGTGTTGGAATTGCGGAAAACCTGGACATATTAAAAAGGATTGTAAGAGAAAGAAGAAGAGTACTGATGCTTCTACAAAAAAATCCGATGATAGTAATGATGCATTAGTCATTTCTTCTAATATTGTTGTTGATAACTCTTGGCTTCTTGATTCAAGTTGCTCCTATCATATGACTCCTAGAAAGGAGTGGTTCTCTAAGTATACTACATATGATGGAGGAGATGTCTTCTTTGGAGACAACAACACAACTAAATTTGTTGGAAAAGGAGAGGTAAAATTGTGTTTCAGTGATGGTAGTATTAATACCCTTAATGATGCTTTACATATTCCAGGACTTGCAAGGAATCTACTTTTTGTCTCTAAGTTTAATGATTTTGGAATGCACGTGACATTTGACAAAGGTGGTTGTAGATTGGTGAAAGGGAATATGGTGGTTGCTAAAGGATCTCAGATTGGGACTTTGTTTAAGCTGAATACCTCCAATGTAGATATTTTATCAAATGTAACTGAAGCTGAAAATACATGTATGCTATGGCACCATAGATTGGGCCATATAGGTGAAAAAGGTCTTAGGACCATTCTTAATAAAAATTTGGTTGATGGTATTCCTAATTATAATATTGGAAAAAATGACTTTTGTGAGCACTGTGTGTTTGGAAAGCAATCTAGATCTAAATTTCCTAGTGGTACAAATAGAGCTAAAAGATTATTAGAGATTATTCACTCAGATGTAATGGGTCCTATGGATATTGACTCTATTGGAAAATATAGATACTATGTCACATTTATTGATGATGTCTCAAGATAATGGTGGTGAGTATTGTTCTAAGGAACTTGATGATTATTGTAAGCATGCAAGAATAGTTAGACAAAAAACTACTCCATATACACCTCAACAAAATGGAGTAGCAGAAAGGATGAACTGAACCTTAAAGGAAAGAGCTAGGAGTATGTTAAGTAGTGCTAAGCTTGAATGGTCCTTATGGGTTGAAGTGGTATGTACTTCTTGTTATTTAATCAATAGATCCCCTAGTGCATCTATTGAAGATAAAACTCCTTATGAGTTGTGGTTAGGTAAGAAACCTAGTGTTGCACATTTAAGGATCTTTGGTTGTGAGGATTTTGTTCACGTACCTCAAAAAAAGCGATCTAAATTGGATCCTAAAGCACATAAATGCATATTCATAGGTTATGGTGAAAATGTAAAAGGATACAAGCTTTGGAATCCACTAACAAGAAAAGTTTCTTTATCTAGAGATGTTATTTTCAGGGAATTTAGAGCTTATTTAGGAGAACAACCAAAGGAAAAGGATACTTCTCGAACAGTGTATTTTGAGACAAATATTGAGAAGCAACAAGATGCACATGTTGAAAAACAAGTGGATGAATCACAAGAAGAGAGTTCAGAGAGTTCTTCTGAAATAGAGGCTCAAGATGAGCATATTGAGGAACTAGAAGAAACTCCTTTAAGGAGATTCACAAGACAACGGAATTCTGTTGATAGGTATAGCCCACCTAATTTATGTTGTATTTTTGCTTTAATGAGTACTAATGATGAACCCAGTTCTTACAGGGAAGCTTTGTCCTCATATGAGAAAAAGTTTTGGTCACAAGCTATGCATGAGGAAATGGAATCTTTGGATACTTGTGACACATGGGATCTTGAGAGTTTTCCCAAAGATAGAAAGTCCATTGGTTGTAAATGGGTCTTTAAAAAGAAGATTGCTGCAGATGGTAATCTCTAAACGTACAAGGCTAGATTAGTGGCCAAGGGCTACTCCTAGAGAGAGGGAGTTGACTTTAATGAAATATTCTCTCCTATTGCTAAATTAACTTCTATTAGATTCTTCTTATATATTGTTGCTGCTTATGATTTTGAAATTGAGCAAATGGATGTGAAAACTACGTTTTTGCATGGGAATCTTGATGAGGAGATTTATATGAAGCAACCTGAAGGTTTTTTTGTAAAAGGAAAAGAAGAATTTGTTTGCATGTTAAAGAGATCTTTATATGGATTGAAATAGTCACCCAGAATGTGGTACCAAAAGTTTGATGCTTTCGCATTAAAAATTGGTTATGTTAGGAGTGAAGAAGATCATTGTGTTTATATAAAAATTATTGATGATCAACTTTTAATTATTATCTTGTATGTTGATGACATGTTGTTTATTGGTAACATCAAGGTAATGATCAGAGAATTGAAAGCACAACTCTCGAGCACATTTGAGATGAAAGATCTAGGGGTTGCAAAATATATCCTCGGTATGTAGATCAATAGAGATAGAGGTAATAGAAAGCTTTGCTTAAGTCAGAGTAATTATGTTGATACTATTTTGAAAAGATTTAACATGCAGGACAATAAACTGGTTAATATTCCTTTACCAGTTGGCACAAAGTTAAGTTTAGATGTGAGTCCTAAATCTGATTTTGATTTTGAGGAAATGTCTGAAATTTTGTATGCTAGTGCAATTGGTAGTTTAATGTATGCAATGGTCTGTACGAGACCAGATATAGCACAAATAGTGGGAGTTCTTAGTAGGTTTATGTCTAACCCTAGTAAAGAACATTGGACTTATGTTAAGAGGGTATTTAGATATTTACAAGGGACTTTAGATTACTATTTAGTTTATCATGGTTCAAATAATATTGATATTATGAATAGATCATACAGGGGTTTGTTGATTCAGATTGGGCAGGAGATCTGGACAGTCGGAGGTCGACAAGTGGTTATGTGTACACTTTGTTTGGAGCTGCGGTTAATTGGATGAGTAAGAGGCAGCCCACGGTTGCTTTGTCCACCACAGAAGCAGAGTACATGGCTGCCACATATGCCTCTAAAGAGGCAGTTTGGTTACAGAGGCTTGGATCAGGTATTGGTTTTAATTGCAAACAAGTTAGGTTTGAATGTGATAGTCAAAGTGTTATTTTTTTAGCCAAAAATCCTATGTATCATGCTCGTACTAAACATGTAGATTTTTAGTATCACTTTGTGCGAGAAATGGTTGAGAGTGGGGAAGTATTAATTGAAAAAGTTGACACTTTGATTAATGTTGCAGATTATCTTACGAAGTCAGTTCCTCTAGATAAGTTCTCATGGTGCAGGAAGGCCATTGGCCTTGAGTCCTGTACTTGATTTAAATTTATTATTCCTTGTTTAGAATAATTGCAATGTATAATGTCAAGTGGGAGAATGTTGGAAATAGGTTGCCATTCAATTGCAAATCCTAATCATTAATTATTTCATGTATCTCCTAGATTCTTGGAATGTGTTCAACAACACTAAGATTAGGATGAGATTAATATTTGATGAAATAATCATGATTATTGACACTTTTAATTAATTCTAAATGTATGAAGTATGTGAGGGCATCCATAGTGAGTTCCTAAATAATAGGGGCACATGGGACATCCACATGGTAAGGTGACACTCACCTTTTGTTCAGTTAACTATACGAAGAACATCTATGATGCAAACTAGAGTCTCATCACATTTTGTCTATAAATTCTAAAAATATTTTTTTCAAAGTTTTTGGAATTAAATTGCACGTCTTTTTCCATCTCCCACGAAAACTGGTTTTTTTAGAAAACAACATTTTAAAAAAGTGGTGCACACCGTATAACGCATAACTTTTTTTCCATGAAGGATAAAATTCTAATTCTTTCGAATTTAGATTTGTAACTCTGATATCTAGTGCTTCCACTTGGTTAGATAGTTTTTTATTGAATATTTTTTCTTTACTCAAGTTTCGAAGTCAAACCAATTACAATTTAGACATAGCGCAACAGTATAATGCGTAACTTTTTTTGTATATATCAAAATTTAATTTAATTTTTTTGTTGGATCAAGGACTTCAGTATTTGGTGCACTCATATTTTTCAATTTTTTTTTTATAATCTGCTATTTTTCCACATGTGCAGAACAAAGATCTTCATTTTCGATGAAAAACTTATGTTTAATAAAACTAAAAAAACAAATACATAATAAAACCAAAACATATTAAGATTATATTTGTTGGATAGCTTGTTTTGAGGACTACCTGATTCTAGTTAGGTTTGTGAAAAATTCCTCCATTTTCATCCTCAACCCGAGCTTCGAAGCATAAAAATCTAGGTTTTTTTTGTGAACAAGGCCAAAAATTAGGGAAAAGGGGGGTTCGAGTGAACCAACATTCATTCGAACCCCCTTCCCAAAAGGGGTTTTTATTTGCTTTTTGTTTGTGCATGCATTAAATGGGTTCGCTCGAACCCTGGTTCGAGCGAACTCTTTTTTGGTTCGTTTGAACCAATGAGTTCATTCGAACCCCCAAAATGATTTTTTTTTTGGCATGGGGTCATTTTTTACAAGTTTTCTTTCCTCATTCAAATTGTAAACCACTTTTGTGGGTTTACCCATTCTAGATAGATCATGAGGTTAGTTTTAGGATTAGGATTAAGGTCAGGTTAAGGTTAGGGTTCTAGGATAAATCTTTGTATTAGTGTTAAGGTTATAGTTAAGAACTAGATTATGGGTAGGGTTTAATTAGGGTTAGATTTAGTGTTCAATTAGCATTAGGGTTATGGTTCTACGATAAAGTTTTAGATCAAATTCAATTAGGGTTAGGGTTAGGATTCATTTAGGGCTAGGGTTTAAATTCTAATGCTAACCCTAATGCTAACCTTAACTATGATATAAATTGTAACCTTGAATTTTAACCCTAATAATAACCCTAATTATATTAATTTATTCAATGTATAACACTAAACCTTAACACTAAACCCTAATGCTAAAACCTTAATCATAAGTCTAAACCCTAACCCTCAACATAATCATATCCGTAAACCAAATCCTAACCCTAATGCTAATCTTAACCTTAATCCTAACCTTGACCCTAACCCTAACCCAAACTATAGTCCTGACCAAATATAAATCCTTACCTTACCCCTAATTATAATTCCAATCCAAACCTTAATAGTAATTCCAACCCTACCCTTAACACTAACCAAAGCCTTATTCCTATCCTGAAACCTACTATAATTATAATCAAAACCCTAACCCTAACTATAATTCTACCCCTAACCCTAACATAATTCTCACATAGTTAACTATGACCATAAACCCAACCTTAACACTAAACCCTAACCCTAATCATAATAATAAATCTAAACCAAACCCTAACCCTAATGCTAACACTAACCATGATATAAACCCTAATCCTAAATACTAACTCTAATCATTGCCCTAAATATATTTAATTTTAAGGTGGGTGCATAAAGTTGGGTAGCAATTTTGTGGCCACTTTTGAAAAAAACTTTTAAAACTCATAGCGCGAGCGCGTTATAAAGTGCTCACGTTATTTCACATTAAAAACAAAGAAAAAAGTGAAAGAACTTGCCTTGGAATACCAACCCAAATGCTTGGAGGGCATTCCCAACAAGGTTAGAGATGCGTTTTTGCAAATTCTACAATTTTTCACATAATCGGGTCCATGCTCACCATCAGGATTGCATCTGGTTCAGTATCTGCAAAATCTAACATATGGGTAATGTTAGGTTCTCTCTTAGCTATCCAACGATGTAATTTTTTTCACTTTCTGACAATGTTAAGATTTTCATCCATAATTTATTTTGTTTGTATGTCTTTTTTTTTTTAAAAGCAGTGTTTGGTGTTTTTTCCACTATAAATTAACCGTTCATTGAAATTTCAAATAGATTACATTTTTAGAAACTAGACTCCATTCTACAAATTTTTAAAATAAAAAAGAAAAAAAAATAATTATTTTCCAAAATTTATAGGGGGAGCACGGCCAAAATTCTGCTTTTTAGGAAGTGCCCAATTAGAAAATTAGTAAAAAATCAAATATTCATTAAAAAATTATCAGAAAAATCACGCATCAACTAGATACTATTAGCTAACTTTTGAATGTAGAAATTTTAAAAAATACTACAAAAAAGTTCACTGTCCTAGGGTCATACAAGAGTTGCTATGTTATGTTTTTCTGACAAAAACAACACCAATTTGTATACGTCCCTTTTTTGAACCCCTTAATCTCAACCATTTTCAAAATAAATTAGTAGTTTAGAAAGTAGACTTGGAGTACTTCGATCCTTGTTTTTGTTCCATCTCAAAATTTTGAGTGTAACTATCCTCAATTTCACGTCTAAGGTCAGTATTTCCTGTTAATGCTTACTGTTACCAGCAAACCTCAGTCAATGGATCTCATGTATTGTGATCAATCGGGTCTTTGGTTGATGAAGAGCCAGATGTTGATTCATTAGATTTACATGCCAAATGGTGGTCATTCGAAAGAGGTTGTGTTGGGAGGGCTTAGATAGATGGAGGATTTGTTTGTGTGGGCATGATTGACACGATTTCTGTGGGAAAATGGACAGGATTCAAACGGTTGATAAAAACCATTGCTGGTGTTGGCCACGTGTGAAATGCATCCAAAATTTTGTCACAACCATGACTGGAAATAAAGCCTCAACAAACTCACGTGACACACACTGGTCATAGCTCATTATAAAACCGAACATCACTAACCAGCCTTTGCAGGTAAAAAATTTGCCACATTTTCACTTCTTTTGTGAATATTGCCCTTTTCAGATTACCAAATTTGTATTGGGTTTGTTCCTTTTGAGTCTTGTATTTTAAATTTTTCAATATCTTTTCACTAGTGAGAGGTCTGGTTTGAGCTTTCTGGAACTATTCAGAACAATACCCAATAGAATACATTGAAGGGTAGAAGTCTGTGAATAGTTTGAAGCACAAGTGAAGGTAAATATATTTTAAATTGCATGACCGCCCAAATTGCTATTTTCGTTTATTGTGAAATATTGACCTATTTTAGATATGTAATGAAATTTCTCAAAATTGGATATGGACTAGAACTTCTTATACTCGAGACTTATTGATTTATTTTGGTTATTTATGGTTCAATGCAATTTCTTGCTGTTGAAGCAGATTCCAAGCACCAAACGCCTTTGGCCTTTCTCTAAATCAAACATGGTTGCTCGGCTAAGTCATCCAGATTGGATCTTTCTAATTAGAAACTTGTTGGTGTTTTCAGGTACCCAACTTGAAATTTTATGAATTCGAGTTTTTTCTTGCATTGGATATGGACTAGAACCTTTTATACTCGAGACTTACTGATCTATTTTGGCTATTAATGGTTCAATGCAATATATTGTTGTTGAAGTAGATTCCAGGTAGAAAACGCCTTTGGCCTTTCTTTGAAGCAAACACACTTGAAGGTAAGTCATCCAGATTGGAGCTTTCTAATCAGAAACCTGTTGGTGTTTTCAGGTACCCAACTTGAAATTTTATGAATTCGAGTTTTTTCCTTGCAGACTTAGTATAGTAAGGAAGAAAAATCATATACAAGATTTGATGTGGTTTTGCATTGCATTCTGTTATGTATGGTGGCTAGCAGAGTCAACTTTTGTTAGTTATTCCCAATTTTTTGTTTAGTTACTTTGTGCTAACTGTACTATTAAGCTTCAGCTTGTTTAGTCGTTCTTAAATTTGAGTCAAATAATAATACCTCACTACATCAAAGTAAACAGTATGACATGAGTTAGGCAAATGTTTTTATGTTGATTATAGTAACTCTATTAGAATATGTACCAATTCAATACCTGTCTTTGTCTACATTTTGATGGCTATTTAGCAGATTTCCCATGAAATGATAATAACTATCTTATTTGTTAAAGCTTTCCCCCAAGTTTTGTTCTAAAATATGAGTTGCACTCTTACAGTTCATCTTTTCCAAATATTTGTGAATTCGACTCATGTGCCTTTGGTTAGACCTAAAAATCCACCTTTGAGAAGCATATTGAAATCTAACCTACAAAATCTAAAACATCAAAATATAAACTGGAACAGCCATATAAACAAGTTTTTTTTGAAAATATGATCTATCTGAACAATATCCAGTGAGGAATATAGAGGGAGACAACATCCCTTCTCTCGAATTGTGTCGTTACTGATCAGCTGCTACACCGTGAAACACTTGCATTACACAGGATTGGGTCTATTTTATCTCCTTGAGTGATTTTGCAAAATTTCGCTTTCCAATCTTATAATGATTACAAATCATCCCATCATCAAGCACTGAGGAAACAAATACTCTTGAAGGGCCTTAAAATTACTCAACTTGTCCTGAGTGTCAAATCAAACTTGCCTTGAAATTCACGTACACAAAATCTGTCTCAATACTGACACGTTTCTGACCTGGCTATCTTGAGCTTTCCTCAAATTGTTGTAGCAAGACAGATGTCATCAACATTGTGTAGAATGTAAGATATTATGTAGTTTAAAAGATTATCGACCAAGTCAACAATTTCTTTCCTTTATCTCTTGCCTCAGCTTCTACACCTTGACTCCTATTCAAATTTTCTTTCAAACCTGCAATATGCGACATTAATGTATCCCTATTTTGTTGCCCGGATGTATACTTTGGCGTAGCAGGAGGTGTTGCAGGTTCTGTTACAACGTATTTGGGCAGAGTAACCATTGATTTGACTTTGTTATATTCCTGAAGCAACTTAATATGATCCTTTTGTAATTTGTCAAAGTCTGCCAACACATTCTTAGCTGCTACTTCACTATACAGAGTTGTACTCATCTCCAGGCAAAGTAACCATTGATTTGACATTGTTATATTCCTGAAGCAACTTAATATGATCCTTTTGTAATTTGTCAAAGTCTACCAACACATTCTTAGCTACCACTTCACTAAACAGAGTTGCACTCATCTCCAAAGATGTTTCTTGAGGTGTAATGGTATCATTCAATCTCCTCACAATCGAATTTCCTGTGAGTTCATTGATAAACCCGAACTACCTGTGGCTTATCATACTTAGAACCCACTTCCCATATGGCTAAGCTTTCATATTTGGTATTCAAACCTGATCCAAAGTATAATTCTTTGGCTTGCTCCTTAGATCCTAGGACACCTTCATTAGTATCCTCTCACCATATTGTATTCAAGGCTATGGCACAGGATATATGCCATCCTGGTAACAGACATCCACTTTCTTTGACCAATCTCCTTCCCTCTTTGGGATTTTTTCTGATGTCAAAGTCAATATCCTTCAGGACACCTTGAGTAACATCTTTAGCATCACCTTCTATATCTTGTTGCTTCTTATCCATAATCCTTTGTCTGAGTGTGCCAAACTTCTTCCTTAAGAGCACTATCCTGAACTCAGTGGACTTGATAAATTCATCATTAGAAAGAAATTTTTCACAAGTCAGGCCTCTTACATTTCCTATTAACCACCCTAACCATAGTGTACTCTTAACATGTAAATGGTTGAGACTTTGAAATGTGAAAAAATAGTGTAAGCAACTAAGTTAAAATCAATAGTGATGGTCTAAACGAAAAAATCAATTATAGAAATTCTTGACCATTGTAGGATTGGGAAAGAGATAAGGGTCTATACATCCTAACCTCTCTTAGATCTCCACATTTAGAGTCTTAAAGATAGTCAAACATAAAAATGAGACATTTACCAAAACATGACAAGTGTAGAATTAGTTAGATATAGGAACTTTTGACATAAAATCTTGATATTCCAACAATTAGTTGATCTCTCTAATACTCATTTAAATAGAAGCTTAAGTTAAAATGTAAAGAAAATGTTTTCTCAATTTTATGATATGTAACAACAAAAACCTTTGACATTATTTGTATCTTTGCAATAAGTGACTTGTTACAATCAAAACTATCTTCAAATAAAATATACATTTAATAAAAAGAAACATAATTTTTATATACACAATAAAAAAAGTTATTTATAATCACAATCATAATCAACATCTTTCATTTAATACATCTAACCTAACCTTATTATTTGAAAAGAATAAAAATAAAAAAACAATTTATTTTTTTATAATTTCAATAGGTCCATATTTCTCCTTTCGATAGCTTTATTTATTCTTTGCCAATTGAAACCCTACCGAATTGTGAGGTTAACGTCCATTCTCCAAACCAAACACATTTTACTTTTTTGTTTGTGCCTCATTACAATTTAACATGTTAAAAGAGTCATATTCCAGCTTATCTGTTTGTGATACAGAAAGCACACTTTCAATATAACTAAGAATCCCTCCGGTAGAGAATATTGGCATCAGGGTCGTTTACTCTCACTGGTATCGATAAATAGATAATTTGAGAGACATTTTTCATTAGATGTGAAGACAACACTTTCAAATATGTCTAAAAAATTGACATTTGTAATGTCATATGACAAGTGTTAATTCCTTTTCTTAAAAGCGACATGCAATGGTATAGTAATAAAACCGGCTTTCATTACTAAGAAAACATTCTTTTTAGCCTGTATGCTGTAAGGTTGTTTTGGATGCTTTGAAGGATGCTTCTATACCCTGTTCCAATGCCCTATTTTGGCACAGGTAGGGGGAACGCTGGCAAAAGTTGTGGATTTGGGAATTGCATTTGCTTGAAAGTTTCTAAAGCTTTTAATAAAATCCATTTTTTTGCATATCCTGCAATCATTGCATTCAATGAGATAACCTCTTTGAGGCATTCTGTCAAACAGTTCTCGTGCCTTTTCTATGCTTCCAAATTTTGCATACATGTCTACAGAGCATTTCGAACTATAATATCTGAAAAAAAATTCTCCTTCCATGATGCTTTGAAGGATGTCCATACCCTATTCCAAAGCTCCCATTTTGGCACAAACAGGGAGGATACTGGCGAAGGTTCATAAATATGGCTTTACACCTGCCAATTGTATTTGCTTGAAAATTTCTAAAGCGTTTTCAACAAATCAATTTTGTGCATATCCTGCAATCATTGCAGTCCATGAGATGCCATGTTTTTCAGGTATTTTGTCAAGCAGTTCACGTGCCTTGTTAATGCTTCCACGTTATGCATGCATGTCTACTAGGGCAGTTGCCAACATAATATCTAACAAAGTTCCTCTATATTTTATGCTTCGATGGATGTCCATACCCTGTTCCAAAGCTCCCATTTGGCATGGGCAGGGAGGATGCTAGCAAAGGTTAGGGAATTTGGCTTTAAACCTACAATTGCATTTGCTTGCAAATTTCTGAAGCCTTTTCAACAAGTCAATTTTGTGCATATCCTGCAAGCATTGCAGTCCACAAAACCACATCTATTTGAGGCATCTTGTCAAACACTTCATGTGCCATGTCTATGCTTCCACATTTTGTATACATGTCTACCAGGGCAGTTGCAACTACAACATCAAACTAAATTCATCTATCTTTTATGCTTTTCTGGATCTTGAATGATAGGCTTCGTAATAGTCCTCAGGGCGTCATTCTCAGGTTCTTTGCATTGTCCAATAACTTCTACATTCTAAGTAATTGATCCTTGATGTCAATAAATGCACCTTTGTATTTGACATCAAGAATTGTCATGCTCTCTCCAAGGTGAAACCTCATCCAATTACCTCTCTTGCTATCACCTTTTGTCTTGGTAGAGCAATTCCTAATCAATACATTTGCCACATCAAACTGGTGCTCATAGCTTGACCTTCCTATCTCCTTTTTGGTTTTTTCAATAAAGTGTTCAAGATCAAACCTCCTTCCCTTTTCAGTTCTCATTCTGTAATCCATCAATTTGGAACCCAAGTGTATTAAATTTGCCTCCAAAACCAACAAAGAGCACACAGGTCTACAGAAATGCATCTGAAACCTGCAAAATAAAATAAAGAAATGTAGAAAAGCATGGACAGAAACATATTCTGAAAGATAATATTTACTCAAAATATTAGTAATCCTCTTATATTCTTGCAATCTGAAATTTGAAAACCTACAATAAGAACAAAGGAATTAAATATGATATACATGTAAACAAAAAGAAAATATTTCTTTGAAATTCTGCCTTCTTATTCGGCTCTGTCCTTTGGAACCTTTAGTTTGTCTGTTAATCAGTAATTTACAAGATGCTCTGCCAATATTGGTAAAATGGAGTTGGGCCTGGCCTCCATTAGACAATGACAACCTGCTAAGTAAAGTAAAGAAAGTGTATTCAATCAGTCGGTCGAAATGGGAATTGAAGGTTCTGAATCAATTTCAAATCTATTATTTGCTCCAAACCTTAATGTTTTTGCCTGTCTGGTTATATGTGTATGCCTGAATTGTTTTTGCTAAATTACATAAATTAAAAGATATTGGAAGCGCCCATGCAGGGTCTTCCTTGACTGATCTCAACTTTTGATGACCAATACGATTAGGCAGAAACTCTTTAGCCAGGCTGTAGTCATATTTCCCAAAGTTTATCTACCAATCTGAATCAGCTCTTTTAATTAGTGCAAGATTGTGTTTGGCTTGGGACCCGTTACAAACAGATGCATATTTGGACACATGAATATGTTTGTCATTGCCATCTTACCATTAAGCCACAATCAAAAAAATCATAATAAAGCTACTTTCCTTGACTATCATAATAAAATACTATAATTGACATAGTGATGCAGAGCCCGTGAACAGTCTGTCAACTGTGAACCTTTTCCTATTCAAAGTACTGTGTAAATTAAATCCCCAATTAGCTTCACCTGTAACCTACACATAAAATTTGCATTTCAACAATAGTCATCTTAGAAGGTTGAAATCCACAAAAATGAAAAAAATTCTTGTCTTAAACATGTTTAGATGTTGAATTTTCAAACACATGATTGGTTGTTATAAGAATATCCAATTCAATTATTGAAGCACAATAGATCAAATCGCCATAATTGCTGGGATTTAATATCAAAAGAATGAAAGCAATTAACAATTATATGTCAAAAATGCACAACAAAAGTTCATATAAGCTCACCAGTACCTTCCTCAGGCACCCCATTTAGTGCGTGTGACCTCAAGTTTGCAGATATTGCAGACAAACCAAATGAAAAAAATCCCAATGTTGAAAATGCTGCTGGTAAGCAAAAAGCCCAGAATCCACAATAATCCAAACAACCCATTAAAGTCTCTTCTAGATGGCCATACTCATCACTTCAAAACTCATCCACTTCCTCTGTACCACCAAATTTAGGATATATCTTCTTCAAATTGGCATAGGCCAAATCTAGCCAAAGGATATAGTAAGCATGACAGCCAAACAATTTTAATAGATACAATCCATTATCAACGATGCCATTGCAATTACATAGACAAGAATATTTTATTAAAGTGTGTAAAACACATGGAACAAAGCTTAGCCATTGAAGCAGCTGATAAGGGTAGAAGAATTGCATTAGTCATAAATTGCAGTAAAAAAAATTTGAAATTGCAAACTTGATTACAAGGAACAAACCATCAGTTCAATTTTCTAATAATTGTGAGAAACTTTATGCTCCTTTTCCACCGCAGTACTTATTACAAATGCTTTTAAATCCCCCATCATCATAAAATAGATAATGGGAATAGGATTTTGATTTTAGTCATCCCAACTAATCACAACGCTCTAAAGCAAAGGCAGGTAGCCCTGTAGTAAAAAGAAGAGATAGATGCCATTCAACTATGTCATGATTCAAAATGAAGAGGATAAATGGTATTGCTCAAAGTGTGCAGCTACAATTGAAGATTGCAATTACAGGTACATACTTCAAGTCAAACTGGAGGATCATACTGATATAATATGGGCAGTTGCTTTTGAGGAGATAGCCAAAGAAATCATGGGTATGACAGCACAAACACTATATACCCTACAATTCATTGATGAGGCAGAAACAAGTACTGAAGATGTTATAAAAAGTGTTATTCTTACACAGTTCTTATTCACACTATCATGCAGAAATGAAACATACAACAATGAAGAACGCTTAAAAGCAACAATCATAAAAGCTGAGAAGATAGACTTTACTGCAGAGAGCAATTTTTTGCTTTCTAAAATCAATGAGAAGTGGAATGATACTAACAACTAAAAGTACATTCCTTATTTTCTTTCATACAATGTATATATTTTTGTATTTGTAAATATTCAAAAAAAAGAAAGATTGAATAAAAAATGCTTCACCCTATTATGTAACCAAATATTTGAATTATTATTTAAGGCTATATCTTCCTGTGTTTGCATCTACACTTTATTGATTTCAAATCTTCAGTAGATTTGTATATGAAATATAATCTGTTATTTATCTTCTGTTATTTTTCTGTATTGTTATGAAAAAAATAAAACCGGTTGCTTGAACTTATTAAAGACTAAATCTTATTATGTTAACATTTACAGTGTACTAATATGAAACAGAATACCAAAAGACACTTGTCTTTTGCACTTTTGTCCTATTCTTCCATTTTGCTTGTGATATCCCAAGTAGAGAAGTTTTGCATATTCTGATTTTTTTTGTAATGTTCTGGGTTGGTAGTGAAATGTAAACAAGATACGACAATTGAAAACTAGATACAGGGCTGTTAACTGTCCATGAATAACTACAATTCCTAGCGAGGAAAACAACCAGTAAAAACATAAAAAATTTGAGTTGGTTCAGTCAAAAAATTGGCTGAAATTGAACCACAGAGGTAATATTGCATTAAATGAATTCAGATCTGATACCGCATCCAGTACAATATTATGTTTTATAAGTATAGTTATATGAGCCTCTTCAAACCATACAAATCAAAGTACTTAGCTGGTTACACACTGGTAATGTGCCAAAGGGAAGATGGAGTTGCTGATATTTGGCTCTTTTAGTTCATTCTCCAATGTAATTGCTTCAACTTTAACATCTTCGCATCTTTTGTGCCTGTCCTATATGAATTGGCTTTCTTGTAGCAGCTGAACAGATGCAGTGGTGGTGTGAACATAGTACACTAAAAACTAAAGCAGCGTGTTTTGGTATATTTGCTATTGCTAATTAGCTATTTAATTTGCAAAATTTTATACAGGATTAGTCAATCAGAAAAAAAGGTCATTATTAACTTGGCTGATGTGTTTTGAAATATTTGCAAATTTCTGAAAATTATATATAAAATTACCCACATTTTTCTTCTCATATATGAGTAGCAGGCCTGTTATGGTCCTAGATCATTACAGAAATTTGGTTTGTAACGAGTAACAGTTTTCACAAATTGTGCTCATCTTGTATTGTCTTTTCAGTTTTTTCTACAGTAGTCAATTTGCTTGTACTGTAATTAGTTGACCTTTCTTCAAGCTCATGCTACTACAGATATTGTAAAAAGGAAACAGGGGATCCAATATTCTCTTGACTGGCAATACACCTTCCTCTGTCTGTCATGTTCTGATTTTGAATAGTCAAATTTTGCAATTCTATTTTTGATTTTGAATGGTACAAAAATTCAATTGGCTTCTCCTTATACTGCCGCTCATTTTAATTCTACACACATTTTATCCACCAAAAAATACTGCAACTTCTTGGTTTCTTTGTTTTATGCTTTCTTTTCCCTATGCAACTCCCCCATATCTCTCCAATTTTTATACTCCCATCTGCTGGTGCTAACTCTCCTTGCCAAAGGTTGTACGTTAGATTTCACAATGCACATTTTACAGTATTACGACCTGCTGATCATGCCATCTTCCATAGCCCCCTTAAGTATCAATCCTCCCACAAACAAGACATGCATTTGAGAGAAAAAAACATTTGATGAATGAGTTATTAGGGTAACCAAAGAACATCTACAGCTTTACCTGGTTATGTTTCACTTATTAACCAACATGCCACCCCTTAAGCATATTTTTTGTAGCTTATCACAGCGTATGCAAACCTAGAAGAATTCCAATAAGTTGCTATGGATTTTTTGGTTACCCTTTCTTTAATGGTTAAAATCCAACTATAGTTGATTAGATCAAACACCAAAGGTTACATGGCTATATATTATTGGTTCCTATGATCAGACAACACTTATCTAAATCCTTGGATAACCTTTTCATTCATTTTAGAGAATTAATTGTTCTCAATAACTCATCTTGTCAATAATGTTATTACGTTCCCTCTTAAATTTTTTAAGGATTAAGCAGACCATTCCATGAGATAATCACTGGTATTCATCTTTCTTAATTTTCATTCTTTAATACACATGCTTTTTTCGAATCAAGGGTCTTTTGGTTTGCTAAGTACACATCTATATAAATGAAACACACTCAAAAGGAAAACAAAACCTTTCAAAGTGTTCAGAATGCTATGTGACACATCTGATTTTATTAATTTGAAGTTAGGAGCTAAGAATGCCTACATTAAGCATAGAAATGCTTCTAACCGTGGCAACATTAGTCATAGATATAATATGATAGATATCTTATTGCGTTTATCATTTCAATTTTGGAAGGATATCAATTCAAGATCTCTAAATTTGGCATTCGCCAACATTTGGAACTAATATCATCAACACAAAAAAAACTTTATTTATAAACATCCTGATTTGAAGAAGAATAGTAGATTTGATTTCTGAATTCACTCCATTCCTGCATACACATATCTCATTTTGCTCTGTATCTTTCCTGCTTCACATTGCTGCTCCATTAACCATCTACTTGCTGAGTATTATCTTAATTAATTCTTCCTCTATGTATTGATGCTGCAACCCATAACATTCTTCATACACCTTCATTTCAATGGTTTGATTCACCTTCATTCAAATCAACAAACTTGTCTTTCCTGCAGATGAGGATAGATGAGGATCAATCTGCCCTTTTTATTATCAAACTTTGCCACTTTTCTCTACAATCTTCCTCTATGCAGCTGCTTTCTACTTTATTTTTTTATTTTTTGGTTTTCAAATATATGCAGCCCTCATTTTTTCTTGATTCAGCATATAATTGAAGTTATTCTGAAATCTGAAATCTCCAATTCTAAACATCTACGCAGTCCCATTCCTTTTCTATGTTGTTGCCCCTACACCGCCCCATTTCCCTTCATGTTTTTATATTATTGTGGATTATTTTGATTGAAACTCCTCTAGATGAACCAACTTTTGTCATAAAGATAATCCTTGATAATACAAATACTGTAAAAAGAAGGTAATTTTAGGTCCAATCCTAGCCTACCATATTCTCAAAGCATTTTTATTTAGTAGATAAATGTCTCCTACTCATGTATATTACTCTTCATCACATAATACCATTAGCCAATCACATATTACTCATATATTACTCATGTATATGCCTCTTTATATATATCAAAGCATTTCAAAGCAATCAATCACATGATTCCATTAGCCAATCCAACAAAAAAACAAAGGGAGTATGTTATTCCAAGTCTCAAACCTTAACAATGAGGTGGATGATCCCTCAATGAATTAGAAGGGGTGTGTTTAAGAAAAAATGTATGTATAGTATTTTTATGATATATAAGCCCATTCAAGCTTTAAAATGATGAAATTGTGGTTAGAGAGAATTATATTAGGATGTAATTTCATATATCTACTATTAAGAATGAAAAGATACAATATATGTTGCTTATAAAGCATATCATGATCGACTACATACTAATCACTTTTAAGCTTGAATGTATGTATGTGGCATGTAGCTAACCTCTATATGCATAGTGAATGCATCAGGTTGCTATCAATTAGATGGCAAAGCAATTGTCCAGTGCATTATTTTATGAAGAGAGAAAACATCCAAACTGAATTTTCCCTCAATTTACTGGCAAAGAAGGCTACAAATTCAAACCTATTGTTGCCTATAATAATGCCTTACTTCGGAGTAGACAATATCCTATTCTATGTCGTGGTTTTTTGTGGCCTTGCTAGAAACTCATATTCAGTTTTATTTTTGTAATTTGTTTTCTGAATCAATACATTAGGGCCTTTTTACTTGAAAAGCTTTTAACAATTTTCTATTTTTCCTTTCTATTCAACGTGCGAAAGAGAAAATGATTCAATATAATTTTGGATCTCATTTTGTAGAAAATATGCATGCAGGAATAAATTAATTAGTGATTCATAACTTTATAAATATATATTTTACAATGTTTGTGTTTTTGTGTACAATTTTACATTTTGAATTACAGATAATGGCTAGTAGCAGTAAAAAAGTGCAACTGAAACCCATCAACAAGAACTTCAACGAATACAAAGTTGTGAAAGGAGTCGAGATTACTACTCCCGTCATAAAGAGGAAATAAGTGCTTGTCATCAACTGCAAAACATACACAAACACTTCTTGAAACACAACCTACAACATCATTAAACAACAACAATAAGTTCATGAATGCATCAACAAAATTTTGAAACAGAATAGATGCACTATCAAACATGCAAACATGCACAATATGTAAGGAATACTACCCTGGTATGCTTGTTCACACATCAAACACAAATTACATTTGCAAACAATGTTTCAATGAGAAAGGCGTACATCGCTTTTCATCACTTAATAATATGGATTCAGGAGAACAATCAGCTATATTGCAAATTCTAACTCAAGTAGAAGAGATGCTCATTGCAAGAGTAAACCCAATACTGCAAGTCATGCCCATGCTTGTGGTGGCCAGTATAAATACAATGGCCACACTATTAGCTTCCCACAAGACATAAAAAACATTGCAAAAGAACTGCCACATAAAATTATAGACCTAGATGTCCTAATCATACGACGATTAAATACAAGAGGAAACTATTACAATTTTTATGTAAGCAAAAGTCGTATTATAAATGCATTGCAATACAAGGTCAAACATGACCCATACTATAGCGATGTTCAAATAAATACAACCAACCTAGAACAACTCCCAAAAACAAGTATAGACATTTCAAACATGCTTCATACGATTGAAATTAAAGAAGAAACACTAGCCCCAAACATTGAATTTGACAATAATGATGAACAATCACAAAATACAACAACATACACATCATCATTTATGGTTAGGCCACCTAACAAACCACGCGAACTAGAAATAATTAAAGAAACCCTACAAAATGAACAACCAAAAAATAACACTATAAATTGGCCTGAAATAAGCTCTTCTCCAATAAATGAGTACAATACTGAAGGCCTCTTTGATATGGCATTTCCCACACTTTTTCCAAATGGACATGCACTACAAATGCAAGCACAAATAAGGGAAGTACAAATGCATGAATATGCATTGCATTTAATGCGATTTCATGACCAAAGATTTGGAAGACACCCAAGATTTCGATACTTCATCTTGAATCTTATGATGCGTCATTGTAGCCAAGGAATTGAAACAATTTTCCTTAAAAAAAAATGCAAAAGACAACATACCAACCACAATTGAAAACCTTCATACACACCTAAAAAATCTTCCAGACGAACAACTAGTTGAACAACTTATGCATTTTAGATCATCAATGAGAGGAACAAGACCATATTGGAACAAGTGTCATGTTGAGCTATCAAATATGATCAACCAAATAGGATCACCAACTATATTCTTCACATTAAGTGCAACAAATACAAAATGGCTAGATTTACAACTACTACTCACAAAAGACATAAGATTAACAATGCAATCAAATAAAAATCGTACAAATAACATAATCAATAACCCCTATACCACATCCCTATATCTACATCAATGATTCACAATATTTTGTCAAGAAGTCATTGAGAAGCTCCTACACACAAAAGAATATTGGCATAGGTATGACTGGAAACATTGTGGAACTACACATGTCCATGGATTCCTTTGTGTTGAAAATGCTCCAGACATGGATAAGCTTGATTGGGAAAATAACTTGGAAGTTGAAAGAGCACGATTTTTCTTTGACAAATATGTAACTGCTTGGAACCCTCGTACCATATCTCAAACCAACAACACAACACATCGATCACCACTTGATGATCCATGTTTGTTAAACACAAATGAAATATTTAGTACAAATGCAAGTAATGACTATGAAGAATTAATTAACTGTATTCAAAGGCACACAAAATGCACTGAGGGAGCATGCCTACATAAAAAAGGGAATAAAATAGAATGTCGATACAAAACTCCATGGACAAAACAAATTAACTCAAAATTATCAATTGACAATGATGGTAAAAAAAAAATATGAACCTGCAAGAAATGATGATAGATTAAACATACATAACCCACAAATGATATCAATATGGAGAGCTAATATAGATTGCCAACCAGTCATCTCACAAACACTTGTTCTCAAATACATTGCCAAGTATACTTCAAAAGTAGAAAGAACTTCAGAAAGTTGTCTTAATATGCTAACAAGAATTGCTACAAATAAAAAACCTAAAGATGAAGCTTTAATAGCATATCGAAAATTCATGACAAAACTTGTGGTTGACTGTGATACAGGAGCACAAGAAACATGTCATATGCTCCAAAAACTTCCCCTTGTCATTTGCAATAGATCATTTATGTCATTAATGTTGGACGAAAAGTATTTCATCACTTCAAAAGAACCACAAATCAAAATGAACTCAAAACTAGCTACTTACATTCCTATATGCAACGCCCACCACAACTAGAAACAATAACATTGCTCGAATCTACAAAATCCTTCACCTACTCTTCATGTCGCAAAGGATGTAAATGGAAAGAGAGGAAAGCAAAAGCAATCGTCAATGTCTTCCCAAAATTCTATACTATTTCGAAGGACGAATTAGAACACTATGAAACATTTTGTTGGAGTGAATTACTCTTATACAAGAACTTTGGTGACATAGAAATTGACATAGGACTTACAAAAGACACAATTATAAAAATTTGGAAAAACATGAATACAAACAAATATGATGTATGGCACATTGATCGTACAATTGAAATGGAAGCTAATACTGATGATGAAGAAGATACTTGTAATGAGGTAAACACAACAAATAAATTAGAATTGAATGAATGGGAAATGCTATCACAAATGGGACTTACTAATAATCCTTCACCTACTCTTCATGTCGCAAAGGATGTAAATGGAAAGAGAGGAAAGCAAAAGCAATCGTCAATGTCTTCCCAAAATTCTATACTATTCTGAAGGAGGAATTAGAACACTATGAAACATTTTGTTGGAGTGAATTACTCTTATACAAGAACTTTGGTGACATAGAAATTGACATAGGACTTACAAAAGAAACAATTATAAAAATTTGGAAAAACATGAATACAAACAAATATGATGTATGGCACATTGATCGTACAATTGAAATGGAAGCTAATACTGATGATGAAGAAGATACTTGTAATTAGGTAAACACAACAAATACATTAGAATTGAATGAATGGGAAATGCTATGACAAATGGGACTTACTAATAATCCTTCACCTACTCTTCATGTCGCAAAGGATGTAAATGGAAAGAGAGGAAAGCAAAAGCAATCGTCGATGTCTTCCCAAAATTTTATACTATTCCGAAGGAGGAATTAGAACACTATGAAACATTTTGTTGGAGTGAATTACTCTTATACAAGAACTTTGGTGACATAGAAATTGACATAGGACTTACAAAAGACACAATTATAAAAATTTGGAAAAACATGAATACAAACAAATATGATGTATGGCACATTGATCGTACAATTGAAATGGAAGCTAATACTGATGATGAAGAAGATATTTGTAATGAGGTAAACACAACAAATACATTAGAATTAAATGAATGGGAAATGCTATCACAAATGGGACTTACTAATAATGTAAATCTAGATGAACTCCAAATACTCGGAAGGCGTGATTTTGATAGTAACAACAACTAGGATCAACACAATGTACACCCAAATTTACATGCAACTGCAAGTAACTTCATAAACATTAGAAAAATGTCCAGCCAAAATGAAAACATGGCCACAAAAAGTGATGTCCAAAATTATGAATTGTCACCAAAACAAAACCTAGCACTTACCTTAATAACAAACCACTACAAAGATCCTTCCTTGAACAAACCTTTGCATATGATCATTCAAGGAATGATAGGAATTGGAAAATCATACCTTATTTCTTGCATAAGAGATGCACTTCAAAGTAAGCAACCACAACAAAAGAGCCCATTGATTGCTTTAGCTCCCACATGAATTGCAACATTCAACATATGAGCATCAACTATACATTCAAAGCTTAGGATTCTAATAAAACAAATTAAACCATTGCAAGGACAAACACTAACAACATTCCAAGAAGAAATGAAACACATAAGATACATCCTCATAGATGAAATGAGTTTCATAGGCCCAAAACTACTATTAAAAATAGATAGTAGACTACGAGAAGCATTTCCTCAAACACAACACAAGTTCTTTGGTGGTTTATCTATAATTCTAATAGGAGACCTTGCGTAACTACCACTAGTAATGGACAAGCCCATCTATGCATCACATTCCAATGCCAAACTATTATGGGAACAATTTACTACAGTAATTACATTACAAAGAATGTTTCGTCAACAAGGAGCCAATCAAACTCAAACACAATTTCGTGAAACACTTAAAAACATGTGTAATACAAAACCAAAAGAGCAAGATTGGGAGATATTAATGACCCGTACAAACAAAGTACTTACAACTACAGAAAAAAAAAGAATTTGACAACTCAATTCACCTATTTGCAACAAATGAATTAGTCAAACTACACAACAAAACAATGTTAAAAAAACTAAACCTTCCATTTGCATTAAGTATTACAATAAACACGAGATCTAAATCAGACATTGACGCACAAGATGACCAGCTTGAAAAACAACTTCTATTATGCAAAGGTTAGCAAATCATGCTAACAACAAACTTATGGACTCAAGCAGGACTTGTAAATGGTTCCCTTGGGGAGGTAGTTGACATTGTTTACAGTGTAGGCTCTAAACCACCAGATATTCCAATGTATGAAGAAGTAAGAATCAATAACTATAGTGGCCCACCATGGAACCAAAATTATCCAAAAAATATACCTATAATACCTATATCACTAGGTAATCATAGGAAAATATCATTATCCATGGCATGGGCAATTACTATTCATAAATCACAAGGCCTAACACTACAAAAAGAAACAATTGATATTGGTAAAGTTGAAAGACAAGGACTAAAATTTATAGTTCTATCAAGAGTCAAATCATTAAATGGACTATGAATCCAACCAACATTCTCCTTTGAACGATACTCAAGAATACAAAACAATCCATACACAATGATCAGGAAAAAATAGGAGAATTTCCTACAATTAATCGTGCTATGAAAAAATGAGGTATGCACTTATAAATCATATCACTTTCATATTAACAATAAGTACTACATCCTATATGTCTTACACAATATTTTCTCGTTCACAAAATGATTCAAATAATTATTGTATAGTGGTCCTTCTATCCCTCCCATCTTACCACTCCCTATCTTTTATTAGACATAGTGAGGGGAGGTAAGGAAAGTAGAGAGAGAAGGGGAGAGATAACTAGATAGAGGGGGAAAGTTGGGATGTATTTATAGGATGGAGGAGGGATAAGGATAATTCATCCAATTTTGCATTGTCATTTGTGCATTGCACATAGTGAGGGAGGGAGAGAGAGAGGGGGGAAGGAGGGAGATAGGAAGTGAGTAGGGTGGGAGGGATAGAGGGGGAGGAGGAAAAGGGACGGGGAGTTTAGGGTGGCGGAGGAAGAAGAGATCATTGTCGAAGAAAGGAAGAACCTGAAAGTCAAGGAAGAATGTCGAAAAGAAGGGATAAAGAGATCGAAATGGAAAAAATATTTAATAAAAGAAAAGAAGATCAGAATGGAAAGAAAGAATCATCGGAATTAAAGTCAAAATCATCTCATCGGCGTCGTCAAATCAATTCTTCAATCATGTTTATGGACTACCTCAAATTATTGCATGAAATTGTATTTGTTCCATGAAATTCTTATGTTCAAGAATCTTTGACTTCATTTGTTCAACTCCACTTATACAATCACCTCTCACTTTCTTTTCTTTCACAAATTGATACACAATACAAAACCTCTTTAGTTTATCCACTTTTGCATTGCCATTTTCCCATTGCATATACTACACACACACCTTCCTCAACTTCTCAAGAATGAGAAGAATCTCTTTAGTCAATACATTATCTATCTCATTCACTTTGGTCTACTTCTCTTCATGTGTTTTAGAGCATATTCCTTTTTCATGTGTTTTAATTTCCTCATATGATGAAAAGAAAAATGCAGAGTATAATTGTAGATTGAAAAAACATATTGGGTTCTGAGTGATATGATTGTGCTTGTTCTAAGCTCAAGGGTGGAGATCTCGAGGAGGAGTTGTAGGTGAGGGATACATAAAACTAATCAAATTGACCCGAGGGGTGACTAACCAATTGGGTTGTTACTTGTAGAGGGTTTTACAACAATATGTGGGTTACAGGTTTCATAACACACATTGTTTTCCAATTTGTAATTTTATAAAATAATAAGAATGTAAGAAAAATCTTTTGTTATTTACAAAGTAGGAATGTAATGAATTTCACCTTGAAAATTTATAACAAGTCTTAGAGTAAAAATTGTGTTTAAATTTCTTCATATGTTTGAAAAATAAATAAATTTTCATAAGGAAATAACTGACAGGGGAAAGTGTGTTTTCCAACACTGCAAATAATGTGAGCATTTTTTTGTTCCAATCAAATGAAGAAAATGAAATTCCATTTTTACTATACCAAATATTTGTTATAAAATTTTAAGGTGGACTTCATTACATTGTTGGTGTGTATGAATCAAAAACTTTTCATAAGGACATATCTGACAAGAGACGGTGTGTTTTCCAACATTGCAATAATGTGAGCATTTTTCATAAGGAAATAATTGACAAGGGACAGTGTTTTTTCCAACACTAAAAAAAATGTGAGCATTTTTCATAAGGAAATAATTGACAAGGGACATTGTGTTTTCCAACACTGCAAATAATGTGAACATTTTTTGTTCCAATCAAATGAAGAAAGTGAAATGCCATTTTTACTATACCAAATAGTTGTTCTAAAATTTTAAGATGGACTTCATTACATTGTTGGTGTGTACAAATCAAAACTTTTCATAAGGAAATATCTGACAAGGGGTAGTGTGTTTTCCAACACTGCAATAATGTGAGCATTTTTCATAAGGAAATAATTGACAGGAGACAGTGTGTTTTCCAACACTGGAAATAATGTGAGCATTTTTCATAAGGAAATAATTGACAAGGGATAGTGTGTTTTCAACCACTACAAATAATGTGAGCATTTTTTTGTTCCAATCAAATGAAGAAAGTGAAATGTCATTTTTACTGTACCAAGTAGTTGTTATAAAATTTTAAGGTGGACTTCATTACATTGTTGGTGTGTACGAATAAAAAACTTTTCATAAGGAAATATCTGACAAGGGACGGTGTGTTTTCCAACACTACAATAATGTGAGCATTTTTCATAAGGAAATAATTGATAGGGGACAGTGTGTTTTCCAACACTAGAAATAATGTGATAATTTTTCATAAGGAAATAATTGGCATGAGATAGTGTGTTTTCCAACACTACAAGTAATGTGAACATTTTTTTGTTCCAATCAAATGAAGAAAGTGAAATGCCATTTTTACTGAAATTTCTAAATAAGAAATGGATTCTCTCTCTATATAAATATCATTGGTCATGACTCAAAGACCTGATTTTTTAATAGCTCCAAAAGATATTTTTTTGTTAATATTGGTAAAGTTTAGTAGCACATTGTGAAGAGTATTATATCACATATCAACTCAAAAGATTATATTCTATATAGTAGTTGTGTATGTGATTCATTAAAGGTTGAGGTCTCATGTTTTAATCCATTAAGACAAGATAGTAAATGCAATTATATGAATTAATAATTCATATTTTTATTAATTTATTATGTCATCGAACTCTAATGTGAGCATTTGTGTAATTAGTTGTATGGTTGGATAATCCTTAACTAGATCCTCTAGTCACAATTTTATCACATGGTATCAAAGTAGTGGTTTTAAATCCCAAAGGACTTGAGAGAGAGGGAGTGGGAGAGACCCGAGAGAGAGAGAGAGAGAGAGAGAGAGATAAGGATAAGGGTAATGCACTTCATATTTATAGGATGGAGGAGGGATAAGGATAATGTTTTTGGGTTGGTATGATGGAGGGGGATGGTGAGAAATGGTTTAGAAGAGTGATAATAGATAATTTATTGACTTATGATATTATTCCCGCTCTTGAGAAGTTGAGGAAGGAGCATGTGCACTATGCGTAATGGGAAAATGGAAATGCGGAACTAGAGACAACAGGTACTAGAATGTATGAAATGAAAAAGGAATCTTCTCTAAAACACATGAAAAGAAATATACCAAAGTGATTTTTGTATATTTGGAGAGGAGGATTACATCCACCAAACAAAGACCAGGAAAAGTTTTTAAAAGAGGATTGCATCCACCAAAAAAACCTTGTGTAATATTTGATTTTTGTATATTGGTCCTTCTATCCCTCCTAACCTACCACTCCCTATCTTTTATTATCCATCACTCCAAAACCTCTTGATTTTATCCACTTTTGCATTTCCATTTGTCCATTACACATAGTGCACATGTCCATTCATCAAATTTTGAAGAGTAGGAAGAATATCTTCAATCAATGATTAGGTGAGGATTATGGAATAGATTGGAAATGTGGATGAGGGATGGTATAAAATAAAAATGTAGGGATGAAGGTATGGGGGATTATAAATGCAACAATTAAATTCATTACAATTGTGAGAAGGTCGATAAGATGATAGGAGTTACCAAAAAGGTATACTCCTTTAGAATTATAATTTGATTTTCCTCTACCTTGTAGTAATGATTAATCAAATTCTATAGGAGAATAGTTCTCTTAAAATGAGAATGAATCTTAAGTAAATACATGAAAGAGGATATGGCGAGGGTACAAAAATAAGACGTCTAAC
>VDFB02340690.1:0-22837 GCA_007258455.2 Sequoia sempervirens | reverse complement strand
ACATTAATTAAAATATAGAAATAATGTTTAAATATTATACATAATAATATAATATATTATATATTAAATTATAAACTATATTGTATATTCTCAAGTAGATATATTAAAATAAACTATAAAATATTTATTGCATTTTATAAATCATATATTATAAAGTGTATAAATTTTTTTAAAATCATATATAAACCAAATCGGATATCCGTTTTGAAACGGATATCCGATTTGGTTTATATATGATTTTAATCAAAACGGATATCCGATTTGGTTTATATATGATTTTAAAAAAAATTATACACTTTTATAATATATGATTTATAAAATGCAATAAAAAAATGAATATTCGATTTGAAACAGATATCCGATTTGAAACAGATATCTGATATATTTCTGACACAATTTATTGCCTAGGGATTAGCCTTGGGCTTACTTTGGTATTTGGCTTGGACATGCCAATCCTAAGAAGTCAATGCAAAAAACATGTTTGACAACTTACCTTGTTTTTCTAGATTTCGTCCATGTGGTATTTTTAGCCAAAGGTGATGAAGCGAAAAGGGTTTGTGAAGAGACTCACCGACTTTCCACCAATATAAATTATTCTTTACTTTGGAATTTTAATAATAATTATTATTTATTTTCTATTTGAAATTATGACTAAAGTCGATTGATAGGCTAATTGAAAAACATCTATAACTTTCAAAGCGATATCATATTTTTGAATCAAAATATGTGTCACATTTTGGATTTTCACATACTATGGGGATTAAGAATTTTATGAGGTTTTAACCAAGTTAGAATTAATTGAGACATACAAAGTTTTTATATTTTTAAAAGTTGTAATAAAAAATTCATAATTAATTATTTACTTAGAAAAAATTACAAAAATTATCGTCACATTAGGTGAGTCCTCTACTTATCTCTAAAATATCATAAAAGAAATATTATCATTTTATTATGGTTAGGGTGGTCGAATAGGTACCACCTACTTATTTTTCTGAAATTTAAGTATCTTGCATTGAAATTTCAAATTTTCACCAAATAGATTTTGTTTTTTAAAAAATTAACCTAGTAGTTTAGGAAACTACATTCAATTTCCATAGATTCTATTCTTACATGTTTTGAAATAATATAGATAACTTATTCAAATTTTTAAAGTCAAGAGTTGCCTAACTCTGATTTTTTTCTAAATTTTCATTTACCCATAGGGCACATTTGGCTCATCCTTGATCACACATACACGATGCAGAGTGTTGTTATCTTTGATATTTGTGTTGTGAGCTACTTTCATTGGTCTATCGATGGAGCTATGAGGGGAGTTCCTCCAATGTAGTAATGTTAGGCCGATAGTGTTAAATTTCTTAGGAATGGGAGTGGTGACCATGGAGTTTTGGGATTATTGATGGATGTGATCATATGGTAATATGGGTCATGAAATTGATCTTGTCACACAAATCTCTGCAATTTGTGTTAATCAAAAAATCAAATGTAGTACATTTAGCAACAGGTGCGATGTGGATAAGATGAAGGTTAGTGAATACAGAGCAGGATTTTTTAGTCCTAATAGATAGTCAAAGATAAAGTTGGACAAGGATTGTTTGCAGGTGCAAAGGAAAGTTCTATATCAATTTTTGATGGTGGAAAGGTAAGTTGGTGAAGGGCACCATGTGAATATTATGTCTCCATGGGGTTATCTTGTATAATTTAAATCTTCATCATGTTATTCTTGTAGAAAGGTCATGTTTGGACCATTTCAAATGTATTTGAATCATTACTAGGTTTCTAGGAGGTCTATGATGTTAAATTGCAAAAAAAATGTCATTTGTTGCAAAAATGCAAAATTGCAAATAATGCAAAAGTGTAAGAAGTTGAAAAGTCATTTTGTTAAGGAAGGTTGTTTGTCGGCTAAAATTGAAGGGGAAGTTATGATAACTGATGTAGCATCTTTATAAGAGCCTTGTGAAGGTGAGAAAAGCATTGAATCATTGTATTTTGGAACAATTTCGAATAAAAAGCACCCCTATTCTGCAAACAACATTTTCTCTGTTGTTTACAAGATTTTATGACCTATACAACACCACCAGGTATTAGTCTTTATTTTTTTTGGTAGAATAGTGAGTTAGCTTTCAATCAAACTTGATTTGGAGGGATTTTATTGAGTTTAAAGTATGTTTGAGTCCTCTTACTGTAAATTATTTTGGAACCCTCCTTTTAAGGGTTTTGAGAGTCTAAAGTGAGATTAACAACCATTCCACCAATGGAGGCTTTGCAGATTGTTGGAATGGGTTAGTTTAGAATTTTTTTGAAGTTAGTTGTGTTGGAAGATACATGGGAAGGAAAAATACATAGGTTGTGTTGCTGCTCTAGGTGATTTTCATTGATTTTCATGCTAGAATTGATACCTCATGGTTAGGGTTTGAAGAAATGTTAATGGTGAAGGAAGGAAAATGGTTTATTAAGCATAGGTAGACCTATTTTGAAGGGTTTGAGGTGTTGATAAAGTGATATGAGGTTGGGAGTGTTGGGTTTCAATAAACCCTAATGTCTTCAAGCATGATATTGGCTTGAACTAAGGGTTTGATGATCTGGGTGAATTTGTGGGCATTCTTCTGCTAAAAGTTGTGGATTCAGTCTAGTTGAAGCCTGTTGATAGTGCTGGGAAAGAGTTTGGGAGTTTGGGTAAAGATTTTTATAGGGTCCCTTCGGAAAACAAGTCTAATTTGGCTCGGTTACTACAGGACAATCAATTTTAGGAGTAATTTTTAAAACAAGTATATGTGGTTTCCTGATATGTTCAAGTAGGCCAAAATGGGTATTAGAAACTACTTTGGTTTTTTGGATTTCAAATCTGGTTTAGAAGTTATGCCCGATTTTGTCCATGTGCAATGCTACAAGCAAAATGTGTCTCTTGTGAATGAGCATTTGGGAAAATGAGTAACTAGTGTTATTGGGGAGTTTATTTGGTCTAATTCTATCAAATTTGTAATTTCCAAGGTGCATCATAGGTGTACTGAGAGTTTGGTGCCTTGGAACCACTTTTTAGTGTTTTGGTGTATTGGTAGCCTTGAAGAATCATGTTTCTTTGTAGTGAATTTTGGTGAATGTCTAAGTGATCTTTCAAAATATGTGTTTTGGGTCTTTAGAACCCCTTGATGTCATTGATGCTCTGCAATTTGTCATTAAATGGATCTTGTCACACAAATCTCTGCAATTTGTGTTAATCAAAAAATCAAATGTAGCACATTTAGCAGTAGGTGGGATGTGGATGAGATGAAGGTTAGTGAATACTGAGCATGATTTTTTAGTCCTAATAGATAGTCAAAGATAAAGTTGGACAAGGGTTTTTTGCAAGTGCAAAGGCAAGTTCTACATCAATTTCTAATGGTGGAAAGGTAAGTGAACATCTAACAGGTCAGTTGATGAAGTTGGAGTTTCCAAGTGCAAGGAACAATGTAAAGATTTAGTACCTAGTTCAATGGAAAGGCTTACCAGGTAAAAGAGATGAAGTGTTCAAATGTGGACAAGCTGCAAATCAATTTCCAAGGGACTTGGAATCTTTTTCAGGCTGGGTGTATGGTGCAGGGGCACCATGTTAAGACTTGCAAATATGATCAATTTTGGTCTTTGATAGGATTTAGGTGTGCTTGAGTCTTTTTTCAATACAATAAGGTCATAATAGACCATCTAATATGTAGTGAGTTGTGTTTGGTCGGTTTAGAGTTCTTATAGTCATATCTTACAATTTTGTCAAAATTGTCATATGTAAAAGTTGCAAAAATGCAACATTAGGGAAGATCAACGGTCACATAACTCTAAAGGAAGTTTTGTAGGTTGGGTTAGTTGTTTTTAGGAGGGAAAGGTTTAAATATTCTTTGGATCTCGATGTAATGTCTCTCTTGAAGTTTTGGGGAAGAAAATCAATAAAGAAACTTTAAATTTTTTGTGTTTACCAGTCAAGTTTGCTATTTTAGATCTTTGTACTTGCTCGTACAATTTATTTTGGATCCCTAATGCATTGAAATTGATGGAAATGTGAAGTGACTTCAATTTAGTCTTGGTTTGAATTATTTTCATATCATTTTAATAATCCTATAGCCAAATCTTTGTAGGCGGGTCTGTACAGTCAATTTTGAGGGTCTATATACTCAGTTTGTTTTTTCTTTGTTGAGCTCTTCATAATTCTCTTACTTTGTATGTTTTTATGGCTACTTATTACTATCAAGGGGGTGCATGACTATGGCCCAATGACAGTGACCTATAGCATGCTACCCTTTTCCTTGTATAACTTAGGATATTCATGAAATATGACTGTATACTATGACTTTTATGCTTGGAAAGGCTTTGTTGACTATTTTTTAAATGAATTACTCCTCATCTGGATATATTTTTTTGCTTGATGGTTAAACTACATGCAAAGAAATTTTATCAAAGCATCACAAAAACAAAAACACCTTGATGTCAATCATAGTTGTATTGAAGTTGAGGTAATATAATAGTTGTTGAGGACAAAAATTTAAAGCTTTTGCATTCTTTACTTGACTTATATTAACTTTGCATTATGATTAAACCACATGCAGGGAAATTATATGAAATTAGAATGAAAAGGAAATGACCCTGTCAATAGAGCTCTTGGAAAAGCTACACAACTTCAGGACAATGTTGACAGTGATTATATTGAATTCAAGGAGTCTGTGCATGATATTTATAGTACTATTGGTGTTGAACTTGAGGTGAGTACTATGAAACATTACTTTTCCTTGATTATGAAACCCTTCATTTATTAATGACTGTTATGATTCCAAACAATGAACAAGCTTATAGAATTTAGTGAATAGAAACTAAAACATTGAATGTAACATGTAATACACTCATTGTACCTACTTTGTCACTTTTTCAATGGGTATTGTTAGCACTTCAATACTTTATGATGCTTGACTTTGTTTTAGGGCATTGTAATTGACCTTGTCAACTTCTTGAACTTGGGGTGCTGCTTCTTTCATTGGATGATATATGTTTTTCTTTCCTTCATGGATTTGTTGTTAACTCCTCATTGTGGCTATTGTTATTAAAAAAAAAAATCTTTTGATGTTCTTGCCACTTTCTCTTAATGTCATCTTGTTGTTTAGTAATGATATTTGATGTTTGATCCATTAAACTCATTGTTATAGCCATAAAACTTGTTTGCCTTGCACTAAAATCATTGCTACAGCCATGAAAATCACTGCTACTACTACTTATTCATTAGACATCATTACTTCATTTTGCATACTCTTACATAATTTTCTAACAATGAAAGGCTCTTTCTCTATTATTTTTGTGACCTCTACATCCAACCTTATTTTTTACTCCTTTACTACTACTATGAAATTCATAGAGAAAGACTCCATTGTTTCCTCAATGACTGCTCTTAATGGCTATCACATGTTTCCTTGATACATTTTGTTCTTTGTTCTTCTTTTATATGTCATCATTGACAAGCTTATGTTGACTACATGGGGTTATGTTTTAGAGCTTTAATGCCACTATTTTTGTACATTCCAATGTATTTCACATTCACCTTGCAGTAGTAGTAGTAGTGCTCTCATGTTGCATTCTTTGTTTTTGTGCATTAGCTACTTTTTTATGTGTAACAATGTTTTCATAACCTTATGTGTCTAGTATGCATGCATGGTAATGTAGTGTTTATATTTATGGCCTTTGTATCTAATTAGCTTGAAACTAATAGTAACATTGTAAACACTGCTATGAGTGTTGGTTTTTTAGTAAATTAGATTGATCATTGTAATTATTTTTGAAATTTTCCTTTTGTAATTATTTTAACACACACATGCAAGTACTATTTAATTTTAATGGTTGTTTTATTATGCAAACAAGGGTAATCATTACCTATGTAATATTATGTGCTATTTTTTCATTCTACAGAAATGTATTGATAAACTCAAAGAAGGGGATAAAGTTAGGGTGTTGGATCCATTTGATGGTGATGTTGTTGGAATTGGGAGGATTCACTCCCTATCTACTATCCATGGAGTCAACTTGAAAGGAACAAGAGATGCAAATGTAAACATTTTAAAGGTCACAAATAACATACCCCTTGTTTATGAAGACAAAATAGATGGAGTTGTTCGTTTGAAAGAGAAAGAGGGAACCTTCACACGGTGGCTACTAAAAAATTTGCAAAATAATGACATAGTTGAACATGTTAATCATGTACTAGTTGTTAGACATCTTGGCTCACTATTTTATGCAATATTTTGAATATGTTGTTTAGGGATCTTAATTGTCATGACGTATTTTAAAGAGTTGGAAGCTCTTAGAAAGCTTTGAAATCTTATAACTTCATACATATATATATACATATATATATACATACACACACACACACACACACACACATATATATATATATATATTTGCATTAAAAAATTTATTGCAAATTACCTTTATTTATCATGATGTTGAATCAATATTTTAATTCTAGCATGTTGTAGCTTGTTCATATATGTAATATTTTTATTTGTTTTTATGTTTTAGTTCAAGTTTAATATTATATTAGTTTTGCATTAAAAAATTTATGGTAATTAATAAATTATTCATTTCATGACTATATATTTAGTACTAATTAATGGAAACTAGTAAATAAAAATGACTAAATTAATGACTAAATATATGACTAAATTAATGACTACAAATATTACCAAATAGATGACTAAATTAGTGACTAAATATATGACTAAAGTAGAAGCTTTTGAATCCATTCTCAAGCAACAGCCCCTTTTATTACGAGAAGGGAAGGATGAACTTAGGTGGTGTGGATCATCTTTAGGAAAATACACTGCTAAGGAAGGATATAGAATGTTGTCAAGTCAAGTGGGGAAGGCTCAGTCAATTCTAGATAAACTATGTTGGAATAGTTGTTGTCTTCCTAAGGCCAAAATTTTTTCATGGGTAGGCATTCAAGGTAGAGTTTCAACAATAGATAGATTGGAAAAAATTGGTATAAATGGCCCGTCAAGGTGCATGCTCTACAAGGCTGCAGAAGAAACCAATAATCATATCTTCCTCAATTACCCATTCACCTCTAAGTGCTAGAACTGGTTGTTTGCTAAATTCAATTTGGTCACTGCAACGACCAACAATATCATGGATTGGTTTAGAAGTTGGCCTAAGCTAGGTGGTAACTCAGTCTTTGCCTATCTATGGTGGCTTTTCTAGTCAATGCTCTTATGGGAGGTTTGGAAAGAAAGAAATTGTCATATTTTTAAGGACAAGGCAATGTTCTTCCCTTCTTTTATCAACAAATTGGAAGCATGCATTATAGAGTTAGAAAATTCTAGGGCAGTTGGGGTGGTGAGTTTGAAGTCCTCCTTTTCAAATTGGGACTTGCAAATTTTGAAGACATGGAATGGATTAAAGGTGCCCACTGCCCTAGGTTCCAGAGATCTTATGAGCTCCACAAAGCACAAAACAATCAAATGTATCCCTCTCCCCAGGGCTAGTTCAACATCAATTTTGATGGTACTTCAAGGGGAAACCCTGGGCAATCAGGCATCAAGTGCATAATTAGACATTGGAAAGGGGTAGTGGTGGGGAAATTATCCCAACTGCTAAACCAAGGAACTAACAATGCTACAGAACTTTAAGCGGTGAATTTAGGAATTGAATAGGGCAAAGAACTTGGTTTGAGGAACATAATAATCAAAGGATATTCTTCAGTAATAATAAATTCCTTGAGATCAGGGCATCTTCTAAATTAGAAATTGAATACATTGTTGGAGGTATCTCTTTCTATACTGAATAAGTTTGAAAAATTTAAGATTAATCATATATTGTGTGAAGGAAATTCTAAGGAAAACTCTTAGGAAAACATAGGAGCAGATGAAATTTCTCTAAAAGAAGCATCCTGTAATATCTCTAAGTGGCATAGTGGGAGGATGGGTGAGTGCCACTCCATCCCTATAAGCCAATTTAGAGTGGTTGGGTGGCATGTGCTAAGGTGAGGTGGTGAGGTAGGTCTCTTGGTTTGCATGTTGTTAAGGGGGGGATTTTCTAGATGGTATTTTTTCTATCATCACTCACCAGGTTTGTGAAGTGTGTGACATCCTTTCAAGGACATTTGTTAGCTACCTTAGGCATTATTTCCAAGCAAGTTCATTTATTTCTCTAACTGAATGGTGGCTTAGGTTCAGTCCTAGGTCTGTAATTTTCATTTGGCAATGAGCCATTTCATTTTATTGGTTTTTGTGAAGGATCTTGAGATGGGCAGTATGGACACCTTGGTGCAACTAAAGAGTTTGAAGAGACAGATGGCTTTTGAAGGGAAGATTACTTCCCTTCACCTGCATCACATCATTCACCATCCTAATTACTTGACCTTTGCAGCCATCAAATGTGTTGCAAGAAAAGATTTCTTGGAGGGAGCTAAAGGGTGTAGGTTATATTCAAACATCTCTTCGCAGGTGTTGGTAGGCTTGTTGGACATTGGGGTCACTAAGGCAAATGCAAGGGTAATTATGAGACACTTGTTCCTCAAAGATATGTTGGTAGGCTTGGACCAGGCTCTAGTTGCAGCTTGCCTAGGGAAAGGCATTCCTCATCTGAGGGATCTTCACCTTCTCAATGACCCGAAAGCTCTAGTAAATTATTTTCCTTTTCTGTTGGATGTTAGTGGATTGGAACTTGTGGAGCATTGGTGTTTGGCTATGGCATGGATGAACCTTCTGAAGAAAAAGTTTTGACATTTGGTTCAAGTTATAGATTCAACATGGAAGAAGGAATTCAAGGTCTTTGCACAACAAAATGTCTAGTGAATAGGGATTAGGTGGTGGGTTTTTACTTTTTGGTTCAAAGCTAAAAAAATGTGTGTTATACACTCTAGTATTTGGCATAGTCACAGTTTATCTCATATACTATGGCTTTATGTCTATGTTTGTAGGGTGTTTGATAGTTCTGTGTGGGGGGTGGGTTTTTGCATCCATAAATTTTGTTGGGATGAAAGGATCTCTTGCAGGCTGCCCAGGTTGGGCTTGATCACTATAATTTTTTCTCAAATTAATACAAACTTTCTTGCTTTTTGATCAAATATATATATATATGACTAAAGTAATGACTAAATTAATGACTAAATATATATGACTAAATTAATGACTAAATATATGACTAAATTAATGACTAAATATATGACTAAATAAATGACTACTATGACTAAATAAATGACTTGTTAATAACAATCAATGATTAAGTTACTGATTAATTATATGACTAAATTAATCACTACCATGACTAAATAAATAACCAGTTAACAACAATCAATGACTAAATTAATGACTAGATCAATGACCAAATCAATGACCAAATCAATGACTAAATAAATGACTCAAATATTTTAGTCATAAATTTGGTCACGTTATAAATGACCAGCAATAAACTACTAATGGTCATGTGACCAAAATTAGTCATTTATATGCAATTTTTAGTAGTTTATTTAGTCATATATTATTGCTTTTGTACTAGTGTCAGAGGTGTTCTCTTGTGGTGACGAATTTTCAATTGAGGAAAAGGTTGTCAAATGAAAGTAGTGTAAAGTTGCAAAGTGGAGCAACTTTCATTTTGCAACTCGTGTGAACAAATAGATTGTCCCAATGTGTCCTAATGGGTACGTTTACACTAGGCATGGTCATCTTTTGTAGCCAAACACGTCAAATCAGTCTGAGCTACATTCATTTGGTGTAATCCCTTAAGAGTCCAAATTACAAAAGGGCAGCAATCTTTGATGCCCTGCTACTCAAAAAACATGACACTTACATAATCTTCATCTAAGGCTATAGGATTGGGTTTGGCCCCTCTACAATAACCTCTTTCAATATTTGCTATCTCAGAGTCATTTTCCTGTGGTGACAACTTTTCAATTGAGGAAAAAGTTATCAAATGTAAGTAGTGTAAAGTTGAAAAGTGGTACAACTTTTGTTTTGCAACTCATATGAACAAACTGACTATTTCAATGCATCCATATGGGTACATTTATGCTAGGCATGGTCCTCTTTCACACCCAAACATGTTGAATCACTATGAGTTACATTCAACCAACTTAGATGTCCTAGAAGAAATTCAATCTAGTGGGTTCCCACCATAAAATAATGGCACCTTTGAATCTTAGTGGGTTCCCACCACAAACTAGAGCTTATTCTAGAATACCACAAATGGAGGTGAGGACCTAAAATAGGAGAAGGAAAAATTTGAGAGAAGTGATGATCTACCTATGAAAATAAGATATGAAAAGTAGAAAACAATATAGAAAATCATACAAGAGACATTAGAGGTTTGTATAGAGAAGGTACAATAGGTTACACTATAAACATATATCTTCCCTCTCCCTCTAGATTTATCCCTTTTAAATTCTTCCTTGGATTCCATATTGAAAATTTAGCACATAAATAAATGATATGTCATTGGTGAATCATTTTTGGAAATATTGAAGTTGTTTAGCATCAACTAATAAAGTTGTTTAGCGTCAATCAATAAATATTAAAGACAAACCATGAAGTACAACAATGAGAAATTTTAGAGCTAACCAATTAATAAGTATACATGTGAATAAGTCAAGCATACATGTGAATAAGTGAAGCACAAGTACTGAAATACACATAAGCCTTGAAGTATACACATAAATACATAGTATACACATTAATGCAAAGTATATGCATGAATACAAAGTATACGCATGGAAACATGTAAGTTGCAAAGTATATATTGGAATACATGTAACTCACAAAGTATACACATAAGTTGTAAAGTATAAACTTGAATACATGTAACTCATATCTATTGATCCATGGATTTATAATGCAAATATGGACACCGTCGATAAAAAAGATTTGTATTAACCAAATAGCCATGTAGGCATACATAAATATATGTTGATATAAGAGTGCCAAGATATGAGCTAGCCATATGAACACAAGAGATTCCCCAACATGAGGCACAGCATCAGATATATGCAATACAAAATATGTCCAAAATGCCACATATAGATATTTATAGCCGAGAAATTCTTGGAATAAAGGATTTGTTACCCTTCAAGCTCTTAAGAGTAAACTCTTGCCAGCGCAAATTAGAAGGATGGTGATAACTCTATCCACTCATTTATTCAGGAGTTAAAAGGGGCACTCTTAGTGCTCCTCTCGATTTGTAGTTCTGATCAAGGCACTGTTTGTTACACAATAACAAGTAAGGACATTAATATATAAAAACTACATTATAAAAAATGATAGCATTTAAAAAATAATCACTTACCACCACTAGAGCGATCCTCTCCTCAGGGAACTATTCACATGCAATACTGGGGCATGATGAAGCTATGAAGGCCATCAAAGAGGAGTTGAATTATTACATTTGGTTGGTACTAACTAACAACTATACCAACAGAGATGTAGAATTGGGGGAATTTGGTAAATCTATCACATACCCACAGCAAAAGAGGAATCAAAGGAGTCCTATAGAATTAGAAACACCAAGCATTTCTTCATTTAAGCATCTAAGGGTGTTTCCGCTTACGGCATCTAAAAGGTAAAACTAACAAAATATTCAATCATAGAAAACTATAGTAGTGGTATTAAGCGGCTATAATTGAGATAATAGGGGCAAAATTGCAGTGCCATTGAACTATATATTTCTTAATATCATGCTTACTATTTTCCTATCCGTAGAACAAAAGCACCTATTTAAGGATTTTATCGCACTTAATAAGGCAATTAAGTTGTTTTGATAAAATGCTTTGGTAGACATGTACAAAAACTATGGTAGCATAGAGAAGGCAGTGAATTGTTTGAAAAAATGCCTCAAAGAAATGTGGTCTCATGGTGATGGAATGCCATTACAAACAAATGTTTCATGGCATTCCATCCTGCATGAAACAACAACATTTCTTTGAGCATTTTCCGAAATAGTTCATTTGCTATATCTATGGTATTGTATATGTTGGAATGGGTGGATAAGGTATAATTGGCAAAGTCTTAGTTATACAAAGTGGAGGTTGATCACTTGACATGAAAGGGAGGGTGTTGAGGGATATGAACAAGTGGAGACCAAGGTGGGGTTGTGAGTTAGTAAGTGGGGATGAGGACCCAGGCTTTTGCCGAGAAACCATTTCAGGGAGAATTTGGCTACAACAACTTAGTTTATATTCTCTTAAAGAAATGGTGAAGTAGTTTGAAAAATGCCTCAAGAGGAAATGAAATTATCATGGTGATGGAATGTCATTTAAAATACCATGAACTCCTTTGGGGCAAACAATATAATATATGCTAATACTTACTATTATGCTTTGATAGATTTTTTCAAAGCATCCATAGTTTTGTTGGGAAAGCAATTTTTTTTAGGATTTTAGCCATAGCAGTAAGGAAGTGAATTGTTTGATAAAATTCTTTGGTAGACATGTATGGAAAATTTGGTAGCATAGAAAAGGCAGTGAGTTGTTTGAAAAAAATCCTCAAAGAAATGTGGTCACATGGTGATGGAATGGCATTCCATTGAACCATTGAGGCCACATTTCTTTGAGGAATTTTTTCAAAATACTCACTACCTTGTATATGCTATTGCTTATTATTATGCTTTGATCGAGATTTTTTCCAAGCATTCATATTTTTTTGGAAAGCACATTTTTTAGGCTTTTAGCCATAGCAGCAAGGAAGTGAATTGTTTTATAAAATGATTTGGTAGACATGTGTATGGAAAATGTGTTGAGCTATTTGAAAAAATCTCAGAGAGGTGGTATCATGGTGGCTGATTGAATTCCATCACCATGAGACCACAACTATGGAACAGAGCGCTTTCAAACTACCTACCTTGTCTATGTTATTGCTTACTATTATGCTTTTGTTAGTTTTTTTTTTTTCCAAACTGTCAGGTATTTTGTGGAAAGCACACATTTTTGGGCTTTTTAACCATGAGTAGTAAAGAGTGAGATTTTTTGATAAAATGATTTGGTGAGAATGTATGTGGAAGGAATTCCATCACCATGAACCCACATTTCTTCAGGAGCATTTTTTTCAAAATGACTCCTTGCCTTTTTATACTTCTGCTTACTATTATCCGCTGAAGTAAATTTTTCCAAGCATCCATAATTTCTAATTTGGAAGATGCTTTTGCTTGGGATTTTAACAGTTGGCAACAAGAGTAAGAAGCTATTTATAAAATTATTTGAGTGAATGTGGAAATTGTGGTAGCAGAAGTAGGTGGTGTTTTTAAAAATGCCTCAAGGAAATGTGGTCTCATGGTGATGGAATGCCATTCCATCACAATGAGACCACATTTCTTTGAGGCATTTTTAAAAACTACTCACTACCTTGTCTATGTTACTACTTACTATTATGCTTTGATAGATGTTTTTCCAAGAATCCATAGTTTGTTGGAAAGCACCTTTTTTAGGCTTTTAGCCATAGAAGCATGGAAGTGAACTATTTGATAAAATTCTTTGGTGGAAATGAATGGAAAATGTGGTAGAATACGAAGAAGCGTTAGGTTTGTTTGAAAAAATCCTCAAAAATTGGCTTACTATAGTATACTCCATGATGACCCATAGAACCTTCCTCCAGATGGTCTTTATAGAATCAACATCAAAGTAGCTGCTAGCAATTTTGATCAAGCTTAACCTTTCTTTGTCTTTTTTAAGAAATCTAATCACAGCTTCATCAGAAAAAGCCCTATCCCTGAAGAACTTCTTCCCATCAGTTGATAAGCCCGTAACTTCTGCAATTAAATTTTCATTGAGCTCAACATTCCTGTCAAACAGGGTCAAATTGTCATTATTCCATTTTTTAACAAAGAGGTCTGTAGCCTCTTGGCTAGAGCCATGGAGCTTCTCCAGGAAAGGAAACAACCCTCAGCTTTTGGCAACCTTGTCCCAAGCCTTGGCATTTTCATGTGTTTCATGGCTATTACGGCAAGTGCACTTTACTACGTCTTCACACATTTCAAGCAGGGCATGGTGAGGTGAATAAGCGAAGAGCTTTTCACTAAAAGCTGGCCCTTAAAATCTAAGAACCACGAAAGCATCTTGAGCTTTCTTACTGGAATTAAAATTTCTTGGGTTTGATTATGAAGAAATCTAATGATTGTGATATGAAGGTCTTACATGTCTTCATTAAAGGGATAAGCAGCGTCTCTTTTTCATGCTTGATTTATCCTTAATGAATTTAATAGAGGCGCCAAACAGTGGGGGATTTAGATCCACTTATATTAAAGCCAGGTACGCATCTTTACTCTAACTCTATGGTTATAAAGTATGGTGTTTTCGCTTTGTCGCGTTGCGGCGAGATGTGCAGCGATGCAGACACGTTGTGATTTTGCCGGGGCTTCCTGCGAAAGTTAGTCGATTATGTTTTTAGAATCTCCTTCAAGCCACAGATTTTTAATGTTAATACTTTGGGCTAAATTTATGATGTGAAAAGCTCTAGCAGCCTCCGCCAAATGATTAGTTTGGGAACCAAGAGGAGAGGCTGTCGCAACAATGAAATTTCTAAAGGAATCCCTTATAACTCTACCACAACCTGCTGCCCCCAGATTACCTTTTGCTACACCATCAAAGTTAGCTTTGATCCAATTGCTCTTGGTTATTACTTATGCTATCTGAAGTAATTACATAACTGCTTATGTTGACTTTCTAAACAACTATATTGTAATTGAAATATTTTCATCTATCAACATCTAGTTATTAGTTATGCAATGTGAAGTAATCCTTTGAGTTTGAAAGATGTGCAATGCAATGTAATCAACAATATGAATATATGCTACACAAATATATTAAGTACAATTCATTAGTTAAACTCTTTATTCTATTACCTGTGTGAAGGTTTTCCCAACTCCACTGGCATTGAGAGGTGTTCCCATGAAACCTCCAATATTAGCCTATTCAACATCCAAAATTAGATATTAGAATACCATTCATATAAAATGTTATTCACATGCAATAAGTTTATAATTTTTTACTAATTACATACATTAGTGGTAGATGCAATGGAGTAATAAATAAGTGGAGGGCTGTTGTATCTAGTATCAACACTGTGACCATGAAATTTTATTACAATCATTAAACTAAATTAGTTAATCTTGCATTTCAAAATAAAATTTAATAAATTAAATTCAATGAACATGCTAACATTTACCTAAGTTTTGATATCGAAAGCCTCATTCAAAATTTCAATTGCCATCACCATCCTCGCAACTACAAATGTATCCTACGCACCATCTTGTTGAGTGTTTATGGGGTCATATGTACAAGCCAACTCGCAAACCTAACAAGAATGGGGTGGAATCCTACCCCTCTAAGTCTCCCCTAGATGGCGTTGTACTATAGGATTGGCATGCTAGATGATACATTGGGTCAAAGAGTTAATAGAATGCAAATTTTCCACCTCAGCACTCTCCTTTGGGATAGAAGGGATAACGATGTGCTCACGAGCTGGCCTAGCCAAAGCTCATCTCCCTTGTCATTGAGGATACTATCGTGCACTAGGTCTATCATGTGTTGACCCTCCACCTCTCCTCTAAAAGTCCCTCATATCAAAATAATTAGGGATTTTGTTGAGGTTGAACTCACAGTAGAGTTTCCTCAAGAAATATTGGGGGATTTCGCAATTGTTGCATGGTGAATAGTTAAAAACCATGTACCACCTATCCCAAAAAAAATTATAATCCCTTAGTGGTGGCACCAATGGATAGGAAACCTCTTGGCATTAAGGTCAAGATTTTGATTTGTGCGTGAGTTAATGAATAGTGAGCACTAAATCATACTTTGTAATTTTGTAATGTTTTAATTCTTTATATGATAATTTATGCATAAAAATTCCTCCACACCTGCCTCCTATCTACCTAATCCCTTAATTGTTTGTTGATTGCATCTACATGTGTTAACATATATTGAAGTGAAGTCACAAGTGGTCTTCTTTCCATGGTTGAACTTATAGGATCGTTCAACCTTGTGATTAACTCCTTAATCTATTTTTTGATTTTTTTAATTACCCTCATTAAATTTTGTTGAGTGTCGGAAGGATGTTGAGGAGTTGGAGGAATTTCTTGTTGTGGTTGTTGAGGATTTTGTTTGAGTTCTTTTTGTTTTGGTTGTTGAGGATTTTTAGGAGGGTTTTGAGGTTCATTAACATTTCCTACAAATTAAATAAATGGATATAAAAAACAACCTTAAATTACCTATTTAAGAACAAACTCACAAAAAAATAAACAATGCTTACTTGTTTGACCTCCCTGTCATTGTGGCAGCATCCTAGTGACAAACTTACAACAATTCAATGAAGAAATTGCAACTTTAGCTCCTTCCAAAACGTGAGCACACAAACACAAGATTTTTTCGATGTGGACAACAAAAAACATAATAAAAATGAAATGATGTCGTTTGTTTTTTTGTTTTAATAAGCTATAATGTGCTCGCATTATAATGTGGTCACGTTAGAGGCTTGATCACACCAAGCCATAATGGGCTTGCCTTGTAACCTATCAAATTATTTTTGAAATTTTGGCCATGATTTGGCCTCCCATCTTTTTTCACCTATCCATAGATGATATATTTTTATACAAGTCATAGGCATACATTTGGTACATGTCAAAACATGACTTGATAATTAACAACTAATTAGAAGTCAATTCAAGACTAAAATTAATATCAAAATTATTAAAAAAAGAAGCTAAGATCATTTTTACATCCTAATCTAAACAAAAGAAATCTAGTTATGAAAGCTAAGACTAATCTAGACTAAATTTAAGATAATTAACTTCAAAAAACAAAATTTATGTCTTTGGAAAACCAAATTAATAAAGTGAAAGTGCATACAAAGCTTATATTATATGTAAAAGAAAATAAACAATTTTAAGTAGAGGAATGCGTGCATGTAAACTTATTATTACCTAAGAGTATCTATTTTTGCACGTGTTTACATAAAAATAGAAAGGGTTACATAAAAGGAATGTGAAATTGCTGGTTGATTGATATTAGGCAATAAGCACATTGCCATTATCATATACATCACTCCTCCTCATCAACCAGACACCATTCCTCCAAATCAGTCTCACACAGATTTTCTGTCGTCCACGAATCGCTCTCACAAGAGCTGAAATCGGTGATGCCCATCTCTTCACGTTGCTCTTCCTCTGTTTGCACAGGAATCTCAACCACTTCTTCCGCTGCCTCCTCTATTAAAATGTGAGAACATTCATCATCGTCCAAATATTCATCATCTCCTCGATCGAAAACAGAAATGAAATCGAAGGAGGATTGACCCGAATTAGAAGAAAGACGATGTGGGTTGTGATCCATCACCACCTTCCATGCACAGAGGCGGTAACTGGAGAGGAGGTTTGTGGAGGTGTGCTTGCAGAGGCCCTTCGTCTTTGCTCTGGATTTGGAGGAGGGCTCCAAGTGACAATATCTACATCCTGCCCGCCTGCATTTGCCTCTAAACTTGGACTGGTTTGTTGGCCTGGAAGAATCCACTTTGTGAAAACAATCTTGATAACATTTCAGTCCATCTTCCTCCTTGTCTGTTATGTTAATGATCCTCCTTCTTTGGTGGCTTCGCACATAACCATGTTGTCTTCCCTCGCGCCTCATCTCTGTGTTTCTATTTCTTCTATTAATCTTGTCGAAATTCCTTTGCCTGTCGTTTAAAGTTTTTTGCCTGCTCGTGACCGAAACTTGTGGAGGCGAAGGAAATGAATGCACCCTCTTTTTATTACTTGTGGAATAAGATTGATTGTAAAGCACGCTTACTGTTTTTTTATTGCTAATCGCACGGAATGGCTCTGTGTTATAACTTGCTTTCCAAGTAAAGGTGAGTATAACGACAACTGCTTCAACTTCGGTGGTGGACGGCAAGGTATCGAATCAGTTTTAGATATTGTAATGGTGGAAATTGTGTCCCTTGTTTGACACTATAATCACACATTCTCACTTCATATTATCAGCTGTTAATCAATTTTAGAAATATAATAGAATCATGAAATGTTTTTTATTTGATTAGGAGGTACTTACTACAGCGTGTCAATCTTGGAAAAACTTCGTCTTTAAGCACGCTTGAGCTGGAGCACTATTGGGATGGGTGACCTCCTGGGATGACCTAGTGCTTCACCTTTGTGAGCATCACCTAGATGCAATGAGTGCTAAGTGGACCATTCATTATCATGAGAGATGGGTTCTTGTGAACCACTACTCATGAAACATGGGTCAATGAGTTTGACTCAAAACTACATGGTTGAATTCTAATAGCAATATCATAATTTGACACGCTGTGGAAAATACCTCCTACTTATCAATTGATGAGCTAAAGTGGCTCTATAATGAATGGTTCATAAGGCACAACACTTGTTTAAGGTCTCTATGGTTAAGCGTGCTTGAGCTGGAGCAATACTAGGATGGGTGACCTCCCGGTACGACCCAATGCTTCACCTCTATGAGCATCACCTAAATGCAATGAGTGCTAAGTGGACCATTCATTATCATGAGAGATGGGTTCTTGTAAACCACTACTCATGAAACATGGATCAATGAGTTTGACTTGAAAACTATATGGTTGAATCCTAATAGCAATATCATAATGTTATTTATTTTATCTATTTATTAAATAGTGTATAAGATATATAGAATGTATGGAAGGTGGTAAATAATTTTGTCTAAGTTTAATTTTTTTATCATTTATTTTTATGATTTGAATCTCAACTCTTTATTTAGTTTAAATTTACAATTATGAAATTAATTCATGTTATTTTGATGATCACATATTTGAATCCCAAATCTTTTAACTTGAAATTTTAATTTAGGTCTATGTTTTTACTTCTCAACTAGTTATTATGAGTCCACTAAAATATTATTTATTTCAAATTGCAAGCTAAGAGAGTGTATCTAAAGACTAACTCTAATTCATATAGATCATCTAGAAAAGGGAGAAGAGTTTATTGATCACATCTAGAACTCAAATGCAAAAGGGATAATCTTGGCACATCAACATTGCAAACTAAGGAGAACGTGAGTCTTGTGATTCAATAGATTCTCCAAAGATGTTTCTAAACACTATCAATCCTTACTATGATTCATACATCAGAAAATCAAGGGAAAATTCTACCAACAATCATATTTTTTGTTGGTTCATTCCTACAAGTACAAGTTAAGGTTTGCATACTAATTCACTTATGTAGGCACAACTCTAAATTAGCTAGTCTACAAATTTTGAGACACTCATTTCGATAAAACTCTAAATTTTAGTGCATTGAAAAATAGATTTTTCACATTGTAACATTTTTTTCCATCACCAAATACCTACTTGACCAAAGTATCAAATTCAAATTCATTTAATTTTTATAATCAATTTTGAAATATATAAGCATTTTCCAATCCTATCTTATTTATCTAGTTTAATTAATTCTTTATTTAATTGGCTTAATTATTTTTAAGGCATACATTTATTTTTACATTATTTGGTGCACTTGACTTTCTTATAGGACACCTAGGATTTTGTCCTTTAAGTTTATTCCTTCTCCATTAGTGTTTCAAATTTGATCCAATGATTTTCACTGTTAGACATTTAATCTACATCCAATTATGATTTAGATAGACCCTTGAGTGTTTATTTTTATTTTATCTATCTTCTAGGGTTTAGGCTTTACTATGAAATATTTGTTTATCCCTATCATCTAACCTTTTGAATTTTTGGTTTAATCTTTAATTTTTTGCTATGTTCTTCACTATTTTTTAATCTCATAAATTGCCATATTTATCTTTTATTCCAGATTCCTCTTTACTTTTTGTTGATTTGATTCTTATTCCTCTTTTGTTGTGATACTATAGACAATGATTGTATCTTTATATATTGACTCCTCATATGCTATATTGCCTGGGGTTACTTGCCAGGTATGTGACTTACATAAAACGTATATGTTTGTAATCCTAATTAGAACATGTGCCATAATGTTTAGGCATGTGTATGCTTTGATGGATATATTTCATTTACATGTATATAATATTATATCAATAGTTATTTATGTATGATTCAATGCTTTATCATGCTATAATATGTTATTTCATGTTTATTCTTATCTATATCATCATGTATATACCCTAGGGTGATGTATACAATCATTTCCTTTTTTAGTTCTTCTAGTAGTCATACATTTGAGAGCCTTGAGAAGTCATCTATGATATTGTATGATGTTATTTCTTTTGATGTGCCTCTCTCTTTGTATGAAATTTTACAATTGTAGACCTTCCTTTGTATGAAATTTTACCATTGCAGACCTTCCTTTTGATGGTTTGGATCATGATGAATATATCCCTTATATGATAAATATGGATGAGGCAAGCCCACCCTTCATTGTTACACTTACATATGATATGGAATGTGATGTATTTTCCTCTCCATTAGCTAATTTTTATAGTATGCTTTGTAATTTTCATTCTCTCACTTCTCATGTTAGTTCTATAGATACTCATGATAGTATTTCACCTAGTGATACATTACAAGATAATAATGCATTATAGTTTTAGTCATTTTCCTCTCATGTAGATGTTATTGGTACTTTATAACCTCCTTGTTCATTACATGATAAAATTTCTCTGAGTGATTTATTACATTATAAATTTTATGGTTCTCCTAATGTATCTTTACACATTAAGATATTTTTTATTTGCTAATTATGAGTATTTTAGATGATGATATATTATTAATTAGTGAGTTCAAATTTTATTCAAAAGTATTAGAGCTTTGTGGTACAATAGTTTGACTCATCTTGTTTATTTTATCATTCATTTATAGATTTGGCACATGATTTTATTGCTTATTTCTTGTCCTAATGTGTAAAGGGGCTGGTATAGACTTGTTGAGCCTTCTCATAATCTATCTTTAGATATTTTTTACCATGTTTCTCTATTTTCCATATGGCTTGTATACCTTAGATCATCCTACCTTTCATTCCATGTTATCTCCTCCTAGGCATATATATATATATATATATATATATATATATATATTCCATGCATAAATTACTTCACAAGCTCATTATACAGTTGGACATACATGTTGGGAAAGGTTTCTAAACCTTGCATCTCAATGTTCCATATTTAACTATTTATTATTCTATCCACATGGGAAAGAGGGTACCCCACTTAGAGATGACACTTTTGGCCACATCTCAAATGTTGTGTAATGTGTGTATGAAGTTGAAAGAGCATCTAAGTTTATTATGGAATTATAAGAGGTGTGGTTTACTTATGACATATTCTATGATGCATGTAATGATGACTATACAAAGCTATATAGTAGACTTGACTTTTGACCAACTTTATGATGCATGTTAAATGGTGTGTCATAATACATGTTTAATTAAATTTTGACCAACTTTATGATGCATATTATGATATGTCATAAGATATATTTGAACGGGGATAATGTAGCCAAATGTGAGAACCCATGTTGGTGAGTTGGTTATGATGGATTATGATAATGTAAGAGATTTTTTAAATATTAGTATGTTGACTCATCACAAAAATGACCCATTAAAATTTCCTTTGGGGATATGGCTACCATTTTTTGGAGTAGTATTCTATTTTGGTTTATGGTTTACCATGTGTAGTTTAAGGATTTGTATCTTCTATATAATGTTGCATAGGATGTAGATGGCAGTATGATGAAATTTTATAGTTGGGAGTTATATGTTGCCAAAATATCTTCAGACTTGTGTTGGTTTTTCTCCTTTCAAGGCTTGAGCTTGTTAATGAATTGTAGTTCAATTGGTACTATAAATATAATGGCTCAATATTTGGAGGTTTTGTTTTTCTCCCAAAGGGTTTTCCCAAGATAAACACGATATCATTTTGGTATTGATTTTTTTTGCATATTTTTCTCTTCAAACTCGTAGATGATATTTTGTATACATTTCTCTCATTGATTAGTGTAGGAAGTGTTTTTGCTATTAACTTCCTTTCATTTAATATCAAACCCTAATCAATTATATTTTCTAGGTGGCAAGAAAAATGTTTTTTTTTCACTAATCTTGGTTTGAATGGGATCGATGCACAAAAAACATTTATTTTCAAAGAAAATACAATGTACATTATGGTTAGAAATGGAATGATTTAATGGCAGTTTAAGCTAAGGAATTTTGAGATGTAGAATGAGTTAATAGATATATATCTATGGTTAACAATATCTAAAAGTTAACTTGTAGGAATAAAACATGAAGACTAGGATGTGTTAGATTAGAAAGATAAAAGCCAGGTATTTGGTATTTGTCTTTAATCGATAGATTCACTACTAGTGAATGTTGTGGGATAACCCACTACTAAAACCCTTTAGAAAATGTTAGAGAAAGTTATACCAAGCTAAATCCCTAGTGAACAAGATTTTTCCTTGAGAATGGGTGATGGGAACTTAATTGTTGAGCACCTAAATTCATTTAACATTATTGTACTCTAGTAATAGTCTGTCAACATGAAGATGGAAGACGAATATCAATTCATGGTCCTCCTAAGCTCAACAATGGAGCAAATATATCATATACATCACATCTCCTCATCGACCAAACACCATTCCTCCAAATCAGTCTCACACATAATTTTTGTTGTCCACAAATCGCTCTCACAAGAGCTGAATTCTGTGATGTCCATTTCTTCACGTTCCTCTTCTTCTTTCTGAATAGGAATCTCAATCACTTCTTCCGCTGCCTCCTCTGTTGAAATGTGAGAGCATTCATCATCGTCCAAATAATCATCATCTCTTTGAGCGAAACAAGAAGTGAAATCGAAGGAGGATTGACCAGCATTACAAGGAAGACGATGGGGGTTGTGATT
>VDFB02340689.1:0-26787 GCA_007258455.2 Sequoia sempervirens | reverse complement strand
TTTTTTTTCAAGATTAAATAAATCAAAAGGGGCTCTTGCATATGGATTCGTGCCAAGAGGAAAATCTAGAAGAATTCAACTCAAAATTTCAATGTGGGGCGTGCATAAGAATCTATGCCACAACCTATCTACAACTAAAGGTTATATTTTAAGCTTGACAAGACATGTGATGCTACTTTTGTTCTCCAATCAGAATTTTAGTCAAAGTCAAAATGCTAGAATATTGTTTTCTCATTACTCAAAGATGTGGCTAAATTTTCCCATTGGATGATGATGTATCCAGATTTATAAAACTCTATGTAACCTCCTGATGATTCTAGAAGTGTAGTTTTTCATTTGATTGATTTAATCCTAGCCATTGAAATTATAATGTAAAATCTATAAAAGGCCAGTGGCTTCTCATTTGTAAGAGGTTAGAAAGCCAAAATTGGCTAAGTTAAGAGAAATCAGTAGCTATAGGAGAGGAGAGAGCAAGAAGTCTGTTGTGTAAATTTTGGAGAAGTTAATGCAATTGGGTCATTGTTTGGTGAACTTTGTGTTGATCTTCAACAGTTTATAGTTTCTTGTTCTTGATTCTCAATGTTAGTTGTTAGTTAGATGTTAGTTTTTAGTTATTTCATGATAATGGTGAAATGTTAATGATGTTGATTGATCTTTGGTCCATACTTTTGGAAATTTTTTGATTGTATATTGTTGTGTAAAGTTAATCTGGGCCCTATATTGTGCTTAGTTAAACTGTGAATTCTTTTTTACACTGTGCCAGTAATTGGGTATGTGGATGAATGCTCATTGTCTGAAAATATTCTAATTTCCTTAGAAAATTGCACCATTTTTGTGGAGGTTTAGGCTTGCCCTTGATCAAGCAGAGATTGTTTTTATTGGGGATCTATCCATTTGTAACATTCATCATTGTTGTGACTAATCTTAGGAGTTAGAATAAGATCTCTCTCAACCCTTTATATCAAGTTTTCTCTTTATATATTGGTTAGTTTTAGGATTGAAAGCATTACCTTATTGTTACATTTGATGAAAGTATACTTCCAACATTGTCACTTTGTAAGGCCACTTGTGATTACCAACATTTTCACATTATCTCTAAGTTTTTTTATTGCATTGTCAAGACCTGCCTTAGAGACCTTGGGGTTATCTCTTGAGGCTTGTTGATAGAGATTTACCTTTCAAGAGAGATAGGATATTACATTTTTTCTAAGTTTTTGTGTTGAAAATACCATCAACAGGGCTATAGATTAATCAAACAAAAAAATGAATTTTTGTTTCACAGACTAAGTATGTGAAAGAGATGTTGAATAATTTTGGGATGGATGGTTCCAAACCATTATGTACTCCTATGGTGACTAGTTACAAATTGGGTAAAGATGATGATCCACCTAAGGTTGATTAGAGAAAGTATAGATCTATGATCTGTGGCTATTGTATTTGACTACTACTAGACTAGATATTATGCATGTTGTTTGTCTTGTGGCTAGATTTCAAGAAGATCCTAAGAAACACATCTTGTTTATGTTAAAAGAATATTCAGATATTTGAATGGAACTTTGGATTATGGATTACAGTATCCTAGAGATAATAACTTTTCTCTAAGTTCTTATATAGATGCATATTCAGTTGGATATGTAGATGAAAGAAAGAGTACAAGTAGTGGTGCATTCTTTCTTGGTTGTAGATTGGTGGCATGATTGAGTAAAAATCAAGATTAAGTCTCCTTGTCTACTGCTGAAGCTGAATATATTGTTGTTGCATCTTGATGTACACAAGTTCTATGGATGAAACAAACATTGAAAGATATCATAGTGGTGTATGATGATCCTATTTCTGTCTTCTATGATAATACAAGTGTAATTAACATTTCAAAGAATCTTGTGATGCACTCGAGGATGAAGCATATATCTATTAGATGCCATTTCTTGAGAGAGAAGATCATGGATAATGAAGTAAATCTTGAGTATTTTTTGATGAAGGATTAGATTTCTGATATATTTACAAAGGCTCTTCCTAAAGATACTTTTGAGTATCTCCAAGAGAAGTTAGGGGTCATTCCCCCTCCTTTCTTGAACTAGATGCATATGGAGATGCATCAGTCTAGTGTTTCTATGGGTCTTTCATTTAGACTAATTTTTTCATGGGTACCTATCGAGGAGAGCAGGTAGTATAAGGTGTTGTCATTGTGAGTATTATGTTTTCTATGTCAAAGAGGAAATAAATGTAAAATATCCTTTTCCTTTTCCATTGATGTCAAAGGGGGAAAGGAATCATGTGAAAAAGGAGAGGAAGCATGTGAAAAAGAAGAGGAAGCTTTTGAAGGAAAGAGGAAGAATATAAAATACTATCTGCCAAGGGGGAGAAACTGAAAGGAACCGAAAGAAAAATCTTGACAAGTGTATTCAGAGCTAGTATGGTGTATTTGATGGTTTTTCATATCATGTGTTTGCATCAATGACAAAGGGGGGGATTGTTGCAAGATTGGAAAGGTTGAAGGTGCTATCATTTATGTCTACTAGTTAATTGGTTATCAACTGATTTCTATTGTCATTAGTGTCATGGATATAGGCTATTGGTTGTATATGTCGAGGATATTGAGAAAATTGTAATGAAGACATGTTGTAAGTGCTTAGTGGTTGCTCTAGGTTTTGTTTCGGGTTTTCTCCTATATTTTTATGGTTCATATATGTTGATCATGGTTGTTGGAAGCTGATATATCCAAATTTTTGGCTATTGATTCATTGTACAGTGTGAGTTCTATTCACTAGTTGTGAATTTTGGTTTTCTATGTTTCTGGTTGAGGTCCGGGAGAAATCTTGTTGGTTCGGATTTCTCTTTAATGGAGTCTTATGACTTGTGGTTGTAGAGTTGATTTTTTTTATTGTATTGAAGATAATTTTGGTATTTGGAAAGTTTTTGCTTAATTGTTCTATGTGTTTTACACTAGTTTGGCCAACCTTGTGTGGAATACTACTTTCGGAGTTAATGAAGCATGTTGAATCTATTTGGGTCTTGATGAATTGTGTGTTTGGGTCACCCTAATTCTAATTCTACCCTAGGATGTTTTGGAGCTGACCTAATTTGAATTTGAATTTGGATGGTTGAATTTGGATGTTTCAAAGTTGAAGATGGTATAAATGGAGAATGAGTTAGGGAAGAAGAATTGAAGAGAACAAAGGAAATAAAGACAAGAGCGCAAAGAGAATAGAGATAAGTTTGAATCAATGTGTGTGTATGATGCAAGTATGGTAGATCAATGTGAAGCAATGTTGAGTTTCTAGAAGTAGTGAGCTAAAGGTGCACTCTATCATTTGTGCATGTTTGCAAGTGGATTGTGCGAATTGTGGTGGATTTATTTGTTACATTGAGATTGTATTCTCTCTATAACAAGTCTTCTTTATATTCTTTGTATCTTTGTGGTAGTGATCCTGGTGTATGATAAAACCCAAGGTTGCTTGCACTATCTTGTGGAAGACTTTCCACTGTCTCCTACTTGGAACCTGACTCCAGTGGGTTCCTCTTGAGCTTGTAGGTTGACCAAACCCTGCTCCAACTCTTCTCAAAGAGTCCTTACTTTGTGCTTTACCCTGGGTAACTCAACACCTTCTTGCAACATGGTCAATCTTGCTTGGACTTAGAAGAGTCTAAGTGCCAAATTCCTCAACTTACTGGAATTGCTTGCAAGGGGATTGATGATACTGTCTCCATGCTTTCAGCATTGAAATTGATCCATCTTGTTGGATGTTCAATCTTCCATCTACTCATTTTCTTGAGGTTGCTTTGAGGAGGCCTAATACCTAGGGTTTTAGGGAATTTTTGCTGTCTCCTCACACTATTGGATTGTTCCAGCATCAACTCACTTTAACCTATCAAAGTATGACCAAAACCTTCCTGATACCGTACTAGTACCATATAGTACCTTCTGCCCCTACCCGAGTTCTCAATTTTTTTTACTTCCCAAACTCCGAACCGGGTCATAAAGCTCGCCTAGGGTTTGGGTCTGCAATCTTTTGCCTGGCTCTTCAACATTCCTAACCCTAAGTATTTACAAAAGGTTGGCTCCTCTCCCATATTCACCTATTCTTAGGGAAACCCTGTCGACAGTGCTTATGGGAGAGTCATTTTTAATCCAAACTGTTCAGTAAAAGCAGTGAAGACCCTGCTAACTTCTATTTTCTTTTATCTAGGGATTTAAATGAAGGTTCCTACTCTACTCACAATGTTAACACACTGAAAATTAATTCTAAACTATTACAATAATAGGAATGTAGTGTTAAATCTGATCAATAAGCGACTATAATAACTCTGCTGCAAAACACACTGAGATTTCAGAAATAAAACTATACAACTCTAACCTATGAATACAAACACTATACCTAATCTCCACTCTTATCTACCAAATAAAATACACTGCAAACTATTCAAAGAGACTACGAACAGTGGAAGAGCAGTATAAACAATGTCATTTTAGTCGTTGTTTCTCCATGCATGCGGGTAACACACAAGGCACAGAAAACCAGAAATAAAAACTTTAATAACCTATTCTATGGATACAAAACACTTTCAACGCTCTTAGAAAACTGTCTATACAATTAAAAGTATCCTAACTACTCTATGAACATGCATATCAATGCCAAATCAATGCATTAACACATGAGACAACTCAACGATGTTTTCCAGAAAACACAGAAAATATTTTTAAACTCCGAACCGTCTTCCATTCACACAAAATCTTTTTGTTACAATCCACAAAACTGACTATCTTCGAGCCATTACTCACATTTAGATGCCATTTCCACCATTTGAGGGGAGTTGCTCGAGCTTTTCCCTATTTTTAAGGGATTCCCAATGCATGCAACCAAACAAAATCAGCATGCAAACTTCCCACTTTGCCTTTAATCTTAAACATAGGACCTCAACCTCCTTTAAACTCGAATCCACAACTCCCTTAACCGACCATTAGCACCTTTTGAACATTGATGATGTGGCTTTAATCCACTATGAGCTTTGTGACATAATATAGCTGTCCAAAGTTTAATAAAACCAAAAATTTAATAACATCAACCAACATTGGTAAACTAGGATAGTTTAGTCCTAATGACCAACTCACCCACACTAACAAGAACTCTAAGATCAAAACAAACATAAAGAAATCTTGATTTGGCCAAGATCAGGTACAAGCCAAAACTTTTTTTCCAAACAAGGTGGAGGTCAGCCTAGGTTCTCCTGCACCATCCTCCCCAAAACAGAAAATTCAATCCACCCTTGGATTGAGCAAATTGGGATCAACTCCCAACTTCTTGAACTCTGCCTCCTTGATCCATACTGCATCTGAATCAGGTTGTCCATGCCTCTTGATTAGGTGTTCTTTGTACTCCTTGGTCCTAGTCTTCTTGTAGACCCTTGTTTCCAAGATTTGATCAGCTTGTTTGACTGTAATAGGGGGCAGTTTGAGTTCTTCTACATCTTGGATGACTTCTTGGATGGTCTGATCCATGTTTGGTGGTGGTCCTCTGTAATGGACTAAGTCTGCAATGGTAAAAATAGGGGACAGTCCACTGTCATCAGGCAATTGCACTTTGAATGCATTGTTGCCATACTTCTCCAAGATAGGGCAGTGACCTATCCTCTTCATTTGCAGCTTGTGAGGAACCCCTTTCTACAATCTAGCCTTGTTCAAATGTACCATAACTAAGTCTCCCACATTAAATTGGACTTATTTTCGATGCTCATCCACCTTAACCTTATGCTTCATGATATTTTCTGCCAAAGTTTTTCTGACTGTCTCATGAATTTCCTGCATTGCACAAGCAAAGTCATCTGCATAGCCACTTCCCTTGACTCCATCCTTCAGCTCTCTTAGCTCATAAACACCTCTGGGATGTAAACCATACACAATTTCAAAGGGGCTCTTCCCTGTTGACCTATTCACTGTATCATTATATGCATATTCAGCTTGCCCAATAATCTGATCCCATTGTTGACCATACTCCTTGGTCAAGCATGTCAAGAGGTTTCCAAGTGTCCTTTTAACCACTTCGGTCTGATCATCAGTTTGGGGATGGTATGCAGATCCAAAGGACAGATTGGTGCCCATTCTTTGCCAAAGAGTCTTCCAAAAATGACTCATAAACTTGGTGTCTCTATCTGATACAATGTTGATTGGTAAGCCATGAATTCTGACTATTTCCTTGAAGAAAAGAGAGGCTATTTGACTGGCATCATTGGTTGTTTTGCAGGGTATAAAGTGAGCCATTTTGCTGAATCTATCAACCACAACATACACACTATCCATACCTTGCCTTGTCTTGGGTAAACCAACTACAAAGTCCATGCTTAAGCATTCCCATGGCCTAGAAGGGATTGGCAGTGGCTGATATAAGCCTATATTTGAAGAAGTGCCTTTTTCTTTTTGACACACTGCACAAATCTCCACATATTTCTTGACATCTAGGTTCATCTTAGGCCAAAAATAAAACCTTTGGACAAGCTCTTGAGTTTTGGTGATCCCAAAATGACCACTCAATGCACCATTATGCTTCTCTTGAATTAAGTTCTCCCTAATAGAACCTCTAGGAACACAAAGCTGATTCCCTTTAAACAACAAATTACTTTGCAAGGTATATTCAGCATACTTGCTATGGAAATGGTTCTTAAACTCAAGGCATACCTTATAAATTTCTGCAAATTTTTCATCATCTACATATAGATCTTTGAAGTGATCTATTCCCATGCTCTTCAACTGGATTTCTTGAATGGTAAGAACCCTCCTGCTCAATGCATCAAAAACTTTATTGAGAGCTCCTTTCTTGTGCTTGATGTTGAAGGTGTAAGCTTGCAAATACTCCACCCATTTCATGTGCCTATGACTCAACTTCTCTTGTGAATTTAGAAAACTGAGTGCTTGATTGTCTGAGTACACAATAAATTACTTGGGAAGAAAATAGTGCCTCCACTTCCTTAGTGCTTGGACCAATGCATACATTTCCAGGTCATAAGAAGAGTACTTCTTCTTGGCTTCACTTAGCTTCTCTGAATGAAAAGCCACCGGTCTGCCCTCTTGGCTGAGAACAGCTCTAATTGCTACATTGCTTGCATCACATTCAATGGTGAATAATTTCTCAAAACTTGGCAACACCAAAACAGGTTGGGTAGCTATCTTTTCCTTCAGCAACTCAAAACTCTTGTTAGCTTTCTCATTCCACACAAACTTAGTTTTCATTCCTCCTTTAATGGTATCCAACATAGGAGCACAAATTGCACTAAACTGTTTGATGAATTTCCTATAATACTGAGCAAGACCATGGAAGCTTCTTACCTCTATTACTGTCTTTGGAGTAGGCCAATTTAGAATGGCTTCTACCTTGCTACTGTCCATCTTCAAGTTGCCATGTGATAGCACAAAACCAAGATACACCAGCTCTGTTTTGATGAACTCACAGTTTTCCAGATTGATCTTCAACTTCTCCTCCTGTAGCTTCTTGAAAATCAGCTCAATGTGTTGGAGGTGCTCTTCTCTAGTTCTGCTATAGATTAGTATATCATCAAGATACACTACTACAAACTTGCCAATGTAGTCTTGGAGAATTTCATTCATAAGTCTCATGAATGTGGAGGGGGCATTAGATAATCCAAATGGCATAACTAGCCACTCATAGAGACCCTCATTGGTTTTGAAGGCTGTTTTCCACTCATCACCCTCATGTATCCTAATTTGGTGGTAACCACTCTTTAAATCTATCTTGTTATAGTACCTAGCTTCACCTAGACAATCCATGGGATCTTCAATTCTAGGAATGGGAAACCTATACCTGATGGTTATCTTGTGTATTGCCCTAGAATCAGTGCAAATCCTCCATTCTCCTCCTTTCTTGGGTGCTAAGATAGTGGGTACTGCACAAGGACTAATGCTTTTCCTAATAAGACCTTGGTTAAGTAGTTCTTGAATCTGCCTAGCTATTTCCTCATTTTGTTGAGGTGTCATCTTGTAGTCTGCTTTGTTTGGAAGGGTGGCTCTTGGTATCAAGTCTATCCTATGACTTATGGCTCTTTTAGGAGGTAAGGTTGCTGGTTGACCACTACTTACAATGCTTTCATAGGTCTGCAACAAGTCTTGAATCTCCTTGGGTAACTCTTGCTTTTCAGCTGCCTTCTCCTTGCTTACTTCTCTTGGCTTGATCATGACTGCATAGCCAACTCCTTCTCCTTCTTCTAAAACATTTAAGAACTCTTTTTCACCAGCTAATATCAGCTAAGAACCTGCTATCTGCACCTCAGTATCTTCCAACAAAGATTGAATCTTGTAGGTTACATTGTCCTTCTTGAAGGTATAAGAATTCCTGGCTCCATCATGCACAGCTTGGCGGTCAAATTGCCATGGCCTACCTAGGAGCAAGTGGCATGCATCCATAGGTAACACATCACACAATACCTTGTCTTTATACTTGCCAATTGAAAACTCCACCCATGCTTGTTCATTCACCAAGACATGCTGACCCTTGTTGAGCCATGTGACCTTGTAAGGATTCTTGTGAGGTATTCTTGTTAATTTTAGTTTGCTGACTGCCTCCTCTAACACAATATTGTCAGTAGAACCTGAGTCTATAATCACCTTGCACACTTTCCCCATCATCTTGCATTTTATCCTAAATAGGGATCTTCTTTGGCTTGGATCTTCTTTGACCGGTTCTTTGATTAAAGTCCTTCTCATCATAAGACTCTCACCTTCCTCTAAGTTCAATGGTACTTATGATTTCTTATTTGCTGCAGCTGCTTCATCTTGAATCAGATTGGTTCTCTTATCTCCTCCATGAGAAGTGCCTCCTTTCTCAGGACATCTATAGGCTGGGTGTCCCAACTGGTTGCAATGATAGCATTTCATGTTGGTGAAGTAACTACCTCTTCCTTGTCCACCACTTCTTCCTCTGGAGCTGAAACCTCTTCCTCTACCACCTCTACTGGAGCTTCTTGCTGATCAAAAAATCTAACTTCTCCTTGGGCTCTTGATTCTGAGCTTCTTCCACTATAGCTTCCTCTTTGTCCTCTGGTGTCTTTCCCTTTACCTCTACCTTTGGGGTTTTGTTCCTACTTCTTTTTGCCTTTCTCCTCTATCTTCAAGGCCACTTGATAGCATTGGTGCACTTTTTTGAAGTTTACCAAGCTCATATCTTCTTGGATAGACCACTTGAGTCCATTTAGGTACATTGCCAACCTAATGCTTTCATCTTCAACCACCTTTGATCTAAGGCACAGTTTTTGAAATTCCTCTATATATGTTTGGACATCCATGTCCTTTTGCCTCAGATTGTGTCTTCTCTTGTGCAACTGGACTTCATAATCATCTGGGAGGTAGGTCTGCCTTATCTTGGTCACCATTCCTTTCCATGAAACTATGGGACCTTTGCCTTCTTTCTCTCTTTCAGATTGCACAAACTTCCACCATGTGAGAGCTGCTCCTCTCAACCTTGACTTGGCTACCTTTACCTTTTGACCCTCTGTAATGCCATCACATTCAAAGTGATTCTCAATGCTCTCAATCTAGTCCACAACTGAATCTGGGTCCATTTGTCCACTGAAAAGTGGCACACCATCCAATGCTTTACCACTCAAGTCCTACAATGCCTTCAAGAATGGTTCCTCTGCAAGAACAGGGTCAGGCTTTGGAGCTTCCTCCTCCAATTCCACTTCTTTTTCCTTGGCTTCCTGCTCTTCCTTCTTCTTTATCTTGTCCTTCACAGTATCTGCTATTTCTTGGACTTCATCCAGAAGTCTCTCCATCTGAGATATCCTCTCTCTGAGCAACCGGTTATCTTCCTCTTGCTCTTCTACCTTCTTTGCTAGCTCTGCATTTGTCACCATGGTTCCTTCCTCTGGTGTATTCTCTCCAACTGACTCAGTGGTTTGGCTCATTAATCACAAGCCTTGAATCCAAACTTTGCTCTGATACCAATGTGGTGTATGATAAAACCCAAGGTTGCTTGCACTGTCTTGTGGAAGACTTTCCACTATCTCCTACTTGGAACCTGACTCTATTGGGTTCCTCTTGAGCTTGTAGGTTGACCAAACCCTACTCCAACTCTTCTCAAAGAGTCCTTACTTTGTGCTTTACCCTGGGTAACTCAACACCTACTTGCAACGTGATCAATCTTGCTTGGACTTAGAAGAGTCTAAGTGCCAAATTCCTCAACTTACTAGAACTTCTTGCAAGGGGACTGATGATACTATCTCCATGCTTTCTGCATTGAAATTGATCCATCTTGCTGGATGTTCAATCTTCCATATACTCATTTTCTTGAAGGTTCTTTGAGGAGGCCTAATAGCTAGGGTTTTAGGGAATTTTTGCTGTCTCCTCACACTATTGGATTGTTCCAGCATTAACTCACTTTAACCTGTCAAAGTATGACCAAAACCTTCCTGATACCATACTGGTACCATATAGTACCTTCTGCCCCTACCCGAGTTCTCATTTTTTTTTACTTCCCAAACTCCGAACCGAGTCATAAAGTTCGCCTAGGGTTTGGGTCTGCAATATTTTTTCTGGCTCTTCAACATTCCTAACCCTAAGTATTTACAAAAGGTTGGCTCGTCTCCCATATTCACCTATTCTCAGGGAAACCCTGTGGATAGTGCTTATGGGAGAGTCATTTTTAATCCAAACTGTTCAATAAAAGCAGTGAAGACCCTGCTAACTTATGTTTTCTTTTATCTATGGATTTAAATGAAGGTTCCTACTCTGCTCACAATGTTAACACACTGAAAATTAATTCTAAACTATTACAATAACAGGAATGTAGTGTTAAATCTGATCAATAAGCGATATAATAACTCTGATGCAAAACACACTGAGATTTCAGAAATAAAACTATAAAACTCTAACCTATGAATACAAACACTATACCTAATCTCCACTCTTATCTACCAAATGAAATACACATCAAACTATTCAAAGAGACTACGAACAGTGGAAGAGCGGTATAAACAACATCATTTTAGCCGCTGTTTCTCCATGCACGCGGGTAACACACAAGGCACAGAAAACCAGAAATAAAAACTTTAATAACCTATTCTATGGATACAAAACACTTTCAACACTCTTAGAAAACTGTCTATACAATTAAAATTATCCTAACTACTCTGTGAACACGCATATCAATGCCAAATCAACACATTAACACATGAGACAACTCTATTCTGAAAACACACGATGTTTTCTAGAAAACACAGAAAATATTTTTAAACTCCGAACCGTCTTCCATTCACACAAAATATTTTTTTTACAATCCACAAAACTGACTGTCTTCGAGCCATTACTCACATTTAGATGCCATTTCCACCGTTTGAGGGGAGTTGCTCGAGCTTTTCCCTGTTTTTAAGGGATTCCCAATGCATGCAACCAAACAAAATCAGCATGCAAACTTCCCACTCTGTGTTTAATCTTAAACATAGGACCTCAACCTCCTTTAAACTCGAATCCACAACTCCCTTAACCAACCATTAGCACCTTTTGAACATTGATGATGTGGCTTTAATCCACTATGAGCTTTGTGACATAATATAGCTGTCCAAAGTTTAATAAAACCAAAAATTTAATAACATCAACCAACATTGGTAAACTAGGATAGTTTAGTCCTAATGACCAACTCACCTACACTAACAAGAACTCTAAGATCAAAACAAACATAAAGAAATCCTGATTTGGCCAAGATCAGGTACAAGCCAAAACTTTTTTTCCAAACAAGATGGAGGTCAGCCTAGGTGCTCCTGCACCAGATCCCTCCTGATTGTTAGCCCTGTTGGATAGTGAGTCCTTGTTTTGGCAGTGAGCCTTGTTTCTTAGGCTGTGTACCTCTTGTAATTGTTTTTGATATTCTCTATAGTGTGATTTAATCCTCACTATGGTTTTTCCCTTATTGGGTTTTCCATGTAAATATAGTGTTTTTGCACATTTATGTGATGGTTTTTAGCTTCTACACTAGTATTTAATGTTTAATCTGCTAAGAAGTGTTAAGGATTAGTTTTGACCAATGAATTAAAGTTTAAATTTGTGACAATTGATTCACCCCCCTCTTAGTTGTCTTGTTCAACACCAAGTGCCCCTCTATTTTTTCTCAATTCATTATTATAATTTTCAATTTCATATCTTAGGCTGCATAGATAGATTTTCTTACCATTTTCATTTCCTTCTTTCCAAGCCTTTGCTTGGTGGTGAGCACCCTTTTGTCTTTAATCACATCCTAGGAGACCTTATAGAAAATACATCCTCTCAATTGCATCACTAGATTGAGATCTCTAGGGTTTCCTTGAATGAAATAAAGTGAAATAGGAAGGGACCCTTTTCCCTCTTTTGTTTGTTCCATCTCCTAAAAGGTGGAGCACATCCTATTTCCTAGGTTTCAAGAGGGAGAATGTACAAAGAGGGTTCCCTATTAGCATTCATCATAAAATATTATGAGGTAAAGGTTATAATAGGAGACCTACTTACAAGCTACATAGACAGGATGGGGAGATGCATGAAAGAATCCATCTTCTAGGTACACTAGAAAGGACTTTCTTAGAAGCTCCCGAGGGTTTAACAATTGTACAATGACTAATTCTAAGTTTCACTTCACAATGTTTAGGGACTGTTTTAGCTACACCACTAGGGGTCATAGGTTGGGTCACAAGGCTAGATACCCTACAATGTACACACCCACAACACACCTAGAACACAAGAGAAGACCCCTTCAACCCTACAAAATGTAACCAAAATAGTTCACATCAAGTTCACCAAAATGTAGAGGAGTGTGACCAACTGCTCAGGACCCCAAGTCACGAGAGGGTCTAGAAAAATTAGCTTCCCTAATCTACCTCATGCTAAAGGACTATTTAACAGGCTAAAAAGGAAGAAAAACTAATTTTTCTCTTTCCTTCTATTAACGTGAGAGTTTAGGAAGTTAGCTGAGTGGGTTTTTGGAGTCCCAACTGCAACTTAGGAAGCTTTTTGCTAAAAGACTCCAATGTAGAAGACAAACAACAATGCAATGCAATGGAATCCCAGTCGAACACTAGAATCTATATGGATAGAGAATGTATGATATAGTCTAAGAACTTAGAAAAACCTAGTATCAACATGACAAGTATAGTTTCACATGATGACAAAAAGAAAAATACAAATTAAAGACTAAAATAATAAGAAGAATACTTTAACTTGAAAGATGGAATTAATGAAAATAGAGGTGGTAGAAAATAAAACTTACAGTCAATCTAGCCTCCCACAATCTCCACACAAATGAGATACCTACACACTATAAAACAAGGAAAAATATTGGGGCTGTTTCGGGGCATATTGGAGTCAAACCCCCGATTTGGTGTTCCCACCTCCACAGACAACCAGAATAGCCACAAATAGAGAAAGTATGATAGAGTATTGAAATGAAAGTACTACTTGCTATGCTAAACAATATACTTTAAAATCAATACAACAATTCTAAATGAATGGATATTGCCTCCCCACGAGATGCTCTCAAGGCACATGAAGGAAGATGTGAGCTCGCAAGCTTGTGAGTACCAACACTACCACAACAATGAGAGGAGTAAAACTAGCAGGGTGCCAACTTGGAGCTTTAAAAATGGTAAAAAATTCTATGAAGAATGCTCAAGAAAAATGTGAAGAAGGTCAAATGAGTGTGTAGAAGATGAACTCAATCAATCAGATCAAATTTTGAAGATGAAATGCAGGCCAAAAGAATTGTTCAAGGTTGATTGAAGGGGTAGAGGCATTATGATTCATTTCTAATGGAGAAGTATAATGCCTCTACAGATTCCAAAGGTGGGAATCTTGTTAGGATGTCAGTGTGCCACAAAAATGTCCATGCACTCTGCTATCATCCCTAATAAAAATTCCCCCACCCACACTATAGATAGCCACCAAATGGATGGAGAATGGAAGAAGGATGTGGAATAGAATCATCGGGTTTAATTATTTTAAGGTAATGGGTGTAAATGGGGAATTTATAAGGGGAGAAAATTCACACCATTACAGTTCTGACAAGTCTTTTGGGATTTTGAACTATGTTCATACAAATGTGTTTGGTCTTGTGAATGTTCCTTTCCTATCAAAACTGGTATATTTATTTCTTTCATAAATGATTACAGTACAAGGAAATTTGTTTATTTCCTTAGGAGAATATAAGTTTTTTAGTTGATTTAAAGAGTTTAAAACCTTGGTAGAAAACCAGACTAGTAGAAAGATTAAGTGTTTGAGGAGTAATAATGGTGGTGATTTTTGTACAACATAATTCGACAAGTTTTGTAAAGATCATGGGATTGAGAGACATAAAAGACCTCCATACAACCCACAAAAAAATGTATTTGCAGAGAGGATGAATAGGATGTTGATGGAGAGGGCTAGGAATATGATGAGTGGTGCTCACCTTGAGAAGAATTTATGGGTTGAATCCATAGCCACTGCATTTTATTTAATCAAGAAATATCCTACATCATCTCTTATTGATAAGACACCCAAAGAGGTATGGTCTGGTAAAAATCCTTCATTATGACATCTCAAAGTATTTGGTTGTGAAGCTTACACTCATGTTTCTCTTGAGAAGAGGTCTAAGTTTGAGAAAAATTTGGTTAAATGTATCTTCATCGGTTATGGTGTTAGTGTGAAGGGGTAAAAATTTGGGATCTAGTGGCCTAGGGTCTCTATAACAGAAGTATGATTTTTTTAGAGATGAAACCTTCCAAATTTGAGGTATAGCTAGAGAAAGAGGATAAATAGAAGAAGATAGTTCATATTCCACTCAATCTAATGAAAGAAGAACTATTATTAGGATTTTCATCCATATTAGAATTAGAAGAATCTAGGAGATAAAAGATAAGTACATGAACAATATGAAATATTGTATTTAGCTAGCCCAATTATATTAGGAAAAGAAGGTGTACATATATAGGAGTGAGGGAGGCAACCAACCTCCATGAAATGAGGAAAAGACTCCTCACAGATGAATTGGTGGAAAGTTTCCTACCACAAATTAAGGAAGAGGTGTCAAAAATTAGTTGACACCTCTCAAGGAACCTATCAACATTGACACCTCAATGAGAAAGAGTCAATGGGATGACACCTCAATGAAAATGAGTCAATGGAATACCTAAGTAGGCTTAAGTAAGCCAAGTGTATGCATAAAGTGTAATATTTACACTAACACCCACCCATAAGCATAGCTTAGGTGGGTATGAAAGAAATAGGTCCCGACTACTAGCCTAGTAAGGTACCCATGTACAATGCAAAATAAATAGGTCCTGACCAAGAAGCTTGATAAGGTACCCAAGTATAATGCAATCTATCACAAGTGGAGTAAAGGAGAAAAAACCAGTAGAAAATAAACACACCTCTCCAAGAAAGATAATTAGAAGGATTTAAGTCCTTCTGAAAGTATGTCCCTTGATGATAGGAACATGAAGATGAAGGACTCTTGAAGCATGTAGAAGTTGTAAACTTTGTCAATGATGGACATGTGTCTACTAGAATTAATGATTATCCAAGTAATGTAGATCAAGATGTGAGATACAACATATTGCATGAGTGAACATATGAACACTACTCAACTAATGTACACAATGTTTATCAAAATATATGAAGTCGATAATACATAGAGTATTGTGATAATGAGTACTACAATCTCAAAATGTGATCCACTAAACTAATCCCTGATATGAGAGATCAAGATAGAAGGTTCATGATGCCTCTAAAAAAAGAAGATTCGTGCACAACTTCATTGAAAGAAGCATTAGCAAAACACTAGCATAGTTCCCCCTTAATGCTAAGATAAACAAGTAGACAAATTGAGATTGACAGTGTGTAAGCAATGTAGAGATGTACAAGGTGTGCTCCAAGATACTCTCACATGAGGTGAAAATCACAAGTATCCATGTTGTGATGGCATAGCCCCCCATTAAACTTTATAATTTAGTGTATGAATTTTTTTTTCCAAATTCCCTTCACACATTCAATATTTATGGAACTTTATATGAGTGTGCTTACAAAAATTTTTAATGTTTGAGTTCTACAATTTTATTATCATGAGTTTGATTAAGAAGACAAGATTGAGTGATGTCTTGCAAATCTCAAGAAAAGACAAAAAAATAAAATTAAAACCCCCATTATGATAAGCCCTGTGTTTGCCAAATTCATTGCAAAAGAAACTTTTACAAATTTTTAAATAAGGAAAAAATTGCAACTTTCCCCATATACTTTTGTTGAATGTACAAGACAACTAAGAGTGGGGGGGATTAATCATTTTTTCACTAAAACATCAAAACCCTCATTAACATTCAAATCCTTATTAGCCCTTAATCTATTAGATTGATTTAGCATGAAATTAAATAACATAAACAAAAACACATCAACACCATACACATCATAACACCATATTTATGTGGAAAAACCAAGAAGGGAAAAACCACAGTGAGGATTAGCTCATAATATAAAGTAATTGTAATACCAAATACAATAGGATCACGTCAAAGGGCTCACTGCCAAGGGCTCTCTGCCAAATTAAAAAGAAGATAGGAGATTGTTACAATGAGAAAACCATCTTAGAAAAATAGAAAATATCTACCACTACATCACCAAATCATCTATAGTCTCTTTGAAGAATATAGATACATTTTTCCCACTACTTCTAGTAGTCTTAAGCTTTACACCTTACACTACATTTTGCACTTTTTTACTTCATTTCTCAACACTTCACATCACACACACTACTCACTCATCCTCCAACAATTCATCACACATATATACTATCCTCAACCTTGAAAAAAAATTACAAGGTCAGTTTTGCACCTCAAGAATGTAAATTCAAAGTAGGTTGGAACCAAAACATTCCTATGGTGGAGAGGAATCAAGGACAATCACATCACACCTTAACTGGAACCTAAATCCACACATACATGCCACACCACACTTCCAAAAACATCAAAACACATCAACAATTAGTGTAAACATACAAGGTCAGTCGAACTTATGTTAACACCATTAAACATTTAAGTATGCACTTCCTTTGATCCAAAGATGACTCACGAGCCACACACAAACCTTCAAAATAATTTTAAATATTCCATAAACACCTTGAAATCCAAAAAATACTTGGCAACAATATTCACCTGAAAAGTATATTCATTTTGTACATCGAATTAACCTTCCACACATTGTAACTTATGAAACCAACTTTGTGGAGCACCAAAACACAAAAAACTCAAACTAAAGCTAGATATGAACAATACAAGAACACTCCTAGATCTACAAGACCAAAGACCATAGCACAAAGAAATGCAAAGTAAAACCATTTTTCCCTGACAACATTGCTTCACATTTTACACACTAGTGAACACAACTTCTTCAATAGAATGATCCATAATATTTAACTCTAGATAAAACACCTCTAAACACATCTGATTAACATATCTAAACTATACAAGTAGATCTTCAATATAGAATAAATGTGGAGAAAAAAATAGAACACCACTTTGTCATACTGAACACTTCTTTGCCACACTATTCCCTCTTTTATTCAAATTTTCTCAAAAGCACTTGGAAATCAAGCACCACAAACACAATATCAAGATCTCCAACACCTTCTTCGCATCTCAACCACACAAGAGGTTGAAAATCAACAAATAAATTCTCATAAAAGTAACACTAAAAGTTGACATCATTAAGACTACTAATGACAACATAATGCAACAAATCAAAGCAACCCCATAGGTTAACATCAATGCAACAACATAGACATGTTGACATCAATGAAAATAAAAACTTCCAACAATATCCCCCTTTTTCTTTGATGGAAACACATGATATAAAAAACCATCAACAACAACAGCTTTGATCACCAACATATACTGCACATTAGTGCACATTGCTCCCCTTTACACAATCATCTATTATTTCCAACACTTTCTCTTTCTCCCCCTTTCTTCATATGGATTTTCAACTTTCTCTCCCCTTTGAAATCAATGGCAATGAGAAATTGTGAACTTTCAAGTAGTTTTTTCAGTTAACAACCTCAAATTTGAAGAATTCACAATAAAGATATCTAATTCATAATAGAGATATCATAAATCTCTTGTTAGAGATATCGTAGCTTGCATACAAATCAAATTTACCTTCAATCCTGACCTCACAAGCTTAAAACATGGCCTTCCAAGGTTGAATCATAGCTTGGAAAGGTTGAACACCTCATTCAAAGCTTTTGCAAATGTCCAAAGCCTACGCAAATTTCAAACATCAGCATTGTTCAAATGGGAAGGAAATGGATTTACATATTTAAAATTCCCCTTGTAGATTTAAGACACCATGCTCAGTGAAAAATCTATGTCAACTTCACGCCAATGTTGACTCGTGACCTGTGGGTTTCCAAACCTCATGCTTGCAACATAAAACCATGACCTGCAAAATTTGACTTATGACAAGGATTGAGAGGTTTGTGAATGGGTGGCCTATAGAAATTTTATGGCATTAAAAATGCACAAGAATTCACATAAAATCAAGGAGCATCTTGTGAAAAATCTAAAAAACCATGACCTACCTATGATAGGAAATTTTATGGCTACTACATAATATGTTGATTAGTGAATGGCATGCAAGAAGAAGGTCAATGGTTGTGTGGGTAAAGAAGAGGAATCAACCTCAATTGATTAAGTAGAAAACTCAGCCAACATGTAGATTTTCAATGCCCGCAAGTACAAATTCAAACATAGACTGCAACACAACAATGGTGTGGTCAATTTAAACTAAAAATAATAAAATTGTTCAACTATGGCTTGCAAGTACCTCCACTTAAATATTTGATAGCTTATTAGGATTTTAATCCATATTAGAATTATCAAAATCTAGGAGATCAAACATAAGTACATGAATAATATGCAATATTGTATTTAGCTAACCCAACTATATTAAGAAAAAAAGGTATACATATATAGGAGTGAGGGAGGTAACCAGCCTCCATGAAATGAGGATACAAATTTTCACATATGGAGTGGTGGAAAATTTTCTAGCACAAATGAAGGAAGAGGTGTCAAAAGTAAGTTCAAACCTCTCAAGATGCCTATCAACATTGACACCTCTATGAGAAAGAGTCAATGGGATGCCTAATTAGGCTTAAGTAAGCCAAGTGTATTCATAAAGTGATATATATACACTAACAACTAGGTACTCCTATTGAACCTAGTGATGAGGAGAGTTTAAGAAGTTTTGAAAGTTTTGAAGAAGAAGAACCTCAACCTCAACAATTCAAGATTTCCACTAGAGATAGGTGACAACCTCATAGGTTTGGATATTCACCTTGTAATATTTGGCTATGGAGATAGCCACCCAAGATCTAAAGGCCTATGGAAAGCACAAAATAGTCAAAATATCAATATGACAAGAATAAAATGTATTCCTATCAATGAATGCAAAAGGAGTCAATGTACAATGTAGTAGATACCCCTTTGGTTATATAGCCAAGGTGAGATACAAGATGTCATAATATTATGACAAATGTATTAATCATATGACATGAGATAACTAATCACAACTACCTAGGTCACATGTGTTAGTTGTCAAAAGATAAGATAACAACTAATGACAACTAACACCTTCTAGAAAGAATCTTAGAACCTAAGTAAGCTTAACATGTGAATATGTCCCATAATTACCTAGTAAGAGAATTAACTAAGTACAAGACATTTATTCACACCAACACCCCCACTCAAATGAAAATTAGGGGGAAGATTATTATGCAAATGACTCAAATATGGGTCCTTGCTATGAGGCCATGTTAGTTTCCCATGTACAAATGAGGAACAAGAGAAAACCCAGTGGGAAAAAACTCCTCAAAAGAGAAACAACACAAGAAAGTGCACTCCAAAAGATGATAAGGATAAAACATTGAGTGAGGAAAAAGTCATCCCCAAAAGAGAGAAAGAAGAAGGTCAAGTGACCCCCCTTTAAGAAACATCTTGTACCCCCAAGAGAGCTCATAAATGGTGATATGTACTCTCAATGAAGGGTTTTGTGAAGATATTCACAACCTGCTCTATTGTAGGATAATACTGCAAATCAATTACCTACTCCAACATCAGCTCCTTGATGTAGTGCATATGGATCTCGATGTGTTTGGTCCACTAATGTTGAACTGAGTTCTTCAAGATTTGGATGGCACTCTAATTGTCATAATGGAGGACCATGGGCCATGGAATGGTAAAGCCAAAATAAGCCAAATAGCCTCAGTAGCAACATTAAGAGCTCCTCAATACTTAGCCTTAGTCAAAGAGAGAGAAATAGCATGTTGCTTCTTACTCTGCCAATAAATGGTTCCAGAACCAAGGTAAAAATTGTAGCCATAACTGGACTTATGATCATCAAGATCACCAGCCCAATCAAAATCTATATATCCAACCAAGTTGAGTCATGTACCTGCTACATAGTGAATCCCATAATGTGGAGTACCTTGTATGTAATGCAAGATGTGTTTGGTAGCTTTCTAATGAAGCTCATTTGGTTCCTGCATAAAGTGTGAAACCACGCCAACATATCAAGGCATGTGTGAGTCAAGTAGATGAGGCTCCCAAAAATTTGACGATACAAGGTGGCATCAACAAGTGGAGTGGAACACTTGGCCTCAAGTTTGACTCTTAACAAAAAGGGAGTAGGTGCAGCCTTATAATTAGACATGTGGAACTGAGCTAGAATCTCAAGAGCATACTTGTGATGAGCAAGAGGATTGTGTGATCTCAATCTTGAGGAAGTAGTGCAATAGGCCCAAGTCAATCATAGAAAATATATCATGTAGAGAAGATCTGACCTTGCCAATGATGGATGATGTACTCCTAGTAATGATGAAGTCATCAACATAAAGAACAAGAAGCAAGTGAGAGTTATCCTATTGCAAACTATAGAGATTCAAATCTGAGTGACACCTAGAGAATCCTGTCGAGAGAAGAAAGGAGTCTGTCTTGGCATACCAATCCTAAGGGGCCTATTTGAGGCCATAGAGAGACTTCCACAACCTACAAACCAAAGAAGAATCCTAAAAAAATCCATGTGGCTACTCCATGTAAATCTCCACTGCAAGATTTCCATGAAGAAATGCACTCTTCACATCCATCTGATGGAGAGCCTATCCATGAGCTGCTGCAATGGCAAGAGTCAAGCAAACAGAGTTCATCTTAGCAACATGGGAAAAGGTTTCCATGTAATCAACACCAAGAACTTGTGAGAAACCTTTTGCCACAAGTTTTTCTTTGAACTTGTCGACTATTCCATCCACTACACATTTGGTCTGATATATCTAGTTACATCAAACCATTTTTCTCCCCTTGGGAAGAGGAACTAAGTCTCATGTGTGATTCCTCATCAAGGAGCTATACTCTTTGTCCATTTTTGAATCAAATTTAAGAAGGAATGATGCCTCCTTAAAGGATTTTGGATTTGAAGTAGTAGCAATGTAAACATGTGGAAGATGTTCATGTTGTGAATGAGTCCTTCAAGTGTTTGTAGGATCCCCAACAAGATTGTCGACTAACTAAAGAGTCTGTTGAGCCCAATGAGGTCATGAAGATGATGGGGATAAAGGATGATATCCCTGAACCTCAAAATGAGAACCATGTGAAGGTGCAACCCTACGAGTCAGGAGTGAGGTAGAATCATCTGAGTCCATTGTGGAGGAAGGATGAGGAGGATCAAAGGTCAAGCTAGGAGAGATTTCCTCAAAGTGAAAACTATTTTCAATGAAGAGATCATGTGTCTTTGGATCCAAGAGTTGATACCCTTTGACACCATCTAGATATCCAACAAATATGCAAGGCCTTCTTTGAGGTTCCAATGCCTTGCGAGTGATCCCACAATAGTGGTTTACACTTTTTGGGACATTTTGAATTTTGTTGAAATCATATATTTTTAGAAAATATAATGACTTAAGCCTTGAAAATTTCCATTTAAAGGATTCCAATTGAAGAGAGTTTTATCAAACCACCTTAGATCAAACCCTCTTGGATAGAACCCCACTAGTTTTAAACCATACCTATAATAGTCTCCTTTACACCTATCAAAATACTGATAAAAACCACTTTTGATTTACCTTTTGGGGGATCAAATGAGTTCATTTAAAATATATTTTTTGTATGTAGTCCTTATTATAAGCTTCCCAAAAAATATAATTTTAAATATATTTAATTTTATTATTATATTTATTTTTTATTTCTTGTGAATGTGGGTTTTTCACCGAAAATCAAGCTCTTTGTTCTACACATGAGGAAAAATAGTAGATTATCAAAAAAAAATTGAAACATATTGATACACTAGATATTGATGTCCTTGATGCAACAATAAAAAAATTGAATTTCAATACATACAAATTTATGTTTTAGCTAGTAAATCATGTCTAAATTGTAACTAGTTTGACTTTGAAACTTAATTAAGAAAAAAAATTCAATGAAATGCTATATAACCAATTCCGTGCACTAGATATCATACTTACAAATATAAATTCAAAAACAAAAAAAAATATCCTTCATATAAAAAAAAGTTATGTGTTGGGTGATCCCACAATACTGGTTTAAATTTTTTGGCCAAACTGGACACTAAACTGATTTTTTCTAACTAAATCCTTACTTTCGGCCACCTATAACGGCTAAACCGTGATGAATTTGAAGATGATGCAATCCAGTGATTTGTAGCATTTTCTCTATAGATTCTAAATATATTTTACTCAAACTTTTTGGAATCAGATTGCACTTCTTTTTCCATCTCCTTCAAAAACTAGTTTTTTCAGTAAACACCATTTTTAAGGAGTGATGCTCACCATATACAAGATAAATTTTTTCATGAAGGATAAAATTCTAATTTTTTTAAATTTAGATTTGTAACTACAATATCTAGCACTTTAATTTGGTTTCATAGTGTTTTATTGAATATTTTTTCCTTAATCAAGTTTCGAAATCAAACCAATTACAATTCAGACATAGGCGAACTATATAAAACATAACCTTTTTTGTATGTATTGAAATTCAATTTTTTTTTGGTTGTATTAAGGACTTCAATATCTAGTAAACTGGTATTTTTCAAAAAGAAAATTGATAATCTGCTATTTTTCCACATGTGCAGAATAGAGAGCTTGATTTTTCAGTGAAAATCCTACATTCACAAGAAATAAAAAATAAATATAATAATAAAATTATATTTTTTGGGAAGCTTATAATAAGGACTACATACCAAAAAAAATTTAAATGAATTCATTTGATCCCCCAAAAGGTAAATCAAAAGTTCTTTTTCATCACCAACATTTTGATATAGGTGTAAAGGAGACTTCGTTATAGTATGGTTTAAAACTAGCAGGGTTCTATCCTAGGGGGGTTGATCTAAGTTGGTTCGATCAAACCCTCTTCAATTGGAATCCTTTAAATGTAACTTTCCAAGGCTTAAAACATTATATTTTCTAAGCATATGTGATTTCAGCAAAAACTAGGATCTCTGAAAAATTGTAAACCAGTATTGTGGGATCACCCTATTAGCCAATAACGTCACTATTTTAAAATGGTGTTTACTATTAAAAACTAGTTTTCAAAGGAGATGGAAAAAGAAGTGCAATCTGATTCCAAAAAAATTGAATTTTTGTTTAGAATCTACAAAAAAAATAAAAAAATCAGTAGTTTGCATCATCTTCAAATTCCTCACGGTTTAGCCGCTATAGGTGCTCAAAAGTGAAGATTTAGTTAAAAAAAATTAGTTCAATGTCTAGTTTGGCCAAAAATTGTAAACCAGTATTGTGGGATCACCCTTGCACTTCTTTGGAGGAATGTGTGCCCAAGTTGGAGAGCCAAAATCTCAAAAATGTCGCACAATCGGTTTTCTACCACACCAAGCCTCAAAAGGAGTCATGCCTTTCAATGCCTTATAGGGAACCCAATTTTGAATGTGTGTAGGACAATTAATGACTTCAACCCAAAATTATGGACCAGGAGAATGAGCATGAATCATGCAACTAGCCATTTCCTTTAGGGTCTTTTTTTTTCCTTTTTGCAACACCATTATGATGTGGTGTGTATGCAAATGAATGTTGAATATCGATCCCTTCAAGAGTAAAAAATTGCACAAGGTTGTGGTTCACATATTATCAACCATTTTCAATATGAAGAATATTGATCTACTTTCTAGATTGCTTCTCAACATGAGCCTTGAAGGTTTGTAACTTGTCAAATACTTCATTCTTTTGGCAAGGAAAGTAGACCCAAGTGAATTTGGAGTAGTCATAATTGAAGGTGAGTGCATAGTGAGCCTTGCTAAAGGACAAGACTGAAAATGGGCCCGCTAGATCACTATGAACCAATTGAAGAACTTTTAAAGCCCTCCAAGACTTTCATTTATCAAACTTCTCTTTTGGATGCTTACCCATAGCACAACCTATACATACACCATCTGAAAAGTTAATGCATGGGAGACCTGTGACCATATCCTATGAGCTAAGTTGCTAAAGATAGCAGTAGTTAAGATGTCCAAACTGCTCATGCCATAACTTACTAAATCTTAATGAGTAAGCAATGTTGTAGAAGGAGAACATGGCACAAAGTGAGAAAATTGATATAGCCAAGACTCATGATTGGCCTTTCCCACTGCAACCAAGGCATTATCCTCAATATCTTTGACCAAAACTATGTCTAGAGAAAACTCAACTTTATTTCCATTCCAAAAATAAGTGATTTGGTAGACTAAAAGAAGGTTGGCACACAAGTTAGGAACACAAAGAACATTCTCAAATGATCCATCATCCATGTCAATTGAACCTTTTCCAACAACTTCCACCTGAGTATCATCACCTATAAGAATGTGACGTATTGTACAAGGCTCCAATGAATAAAATTGTTCTCTGTCAGAACCCATGTGATGTGTAACACTCGAGTCAAGTATCCATTGCTATGATGATCTTATGGCTGCAACAAGTGCGTGTCCTTTTCCTTTCTTTTATTGTGAAGAAGTAGAAGGAGATGCTTCCTTTTTGTAGGAAGATGGAAAGTTGACATTATTATTCTTGAGGAGATTAGTTAATCCATTAACTTTCTTAGCATGAAAACAATGCTCATCATGAACAACTCTCTTTCAATATGCACAATTCGGTTTCTCCTTCTTTTGTGAATTCCCCTTCTTGGAAGATGATGAAGATTCTCCTTGCTAAGGAGAAGAGGATTGTGCTCGATCTTTGTGTGGCTTATTCTTTGATTGATTTTGTTTCTTATTAGATCCTGACCCACATCCTACCACCAAATATTGTGACTTGGATGACTTGAGAATACTTGTAGAGATCAACTTTGATTGTTCAAGCATCAACATATTTGTGAATGAATCAAATGAAGGTGTAGTATAGGAAATTCCCATAGTCAACTGATGAGTTTGAAAACTAGAAAAAAAAAGTTGCATATTTTGAAGGAAGCTTGTCCAAAAAATTGAATACCAACTGTGCATCCTTCTTATCAATACCATGATATTTGAGTTGTGCTCTTAGCTCATTAGCCTTAGTTGCATAGTCTTGGATTGTATCAAAATTATTTGGATCTAAATTAGTGAGATCACTATCAAGTTTTTATCCCCCAATCTCATCAACTTTTCGATACAATTGGGAATGTTTATCCCAAGCTTCCTTAGCTGATTTGTACTTATCAATATGAATGATGAGATCCTAAGAAACATATTTCTTTAGTGTTCCAAGAGCCATAGTACTTTTAATGATCCATTCAATTTTAGATTTGGATCAGTTGGTTCTGGAATGTATCCATCAATGTAGTGAATTAATCCTTTTTCCATTAGTTTATTCCATGCATTTATTTTTCATGTCGCATAGTTATGTGGAGTTAAAAGTGGAAACTTAGGATGACCCATGGCTGAAATCTGAAGAGAACAAGAGAGAACTCAAAGGCACAATCACACAACACAACTCCCTAAATTAATTTAATCAAAGAACCCCCCCAAGCAAATGATTTGGCACTTTATACTTAGTGTGGTTATAATTGCCACTTGCAAGAAATAGCTAAGTGGAATTTTGATTTCAATGCTTACAATTTCCACAATAAGGTAAGATCAAACTGCAATCAACATGCAAAAGATCAAACTATGATCTATGCAATACAATTACCAAAATGAGCCAAATAAGGATATGTGATGAAAGTACAATTTATACTCACAATGAATACAAATTGATAGCACCATTGTTAAGTTATAAAAAAAAAATATGCACTTTTAAAAAAAGATTTACCTGAAAAGGAGTCTGTATGAGCCTGAATAGAGCCCAAGAGGTTCCAAAAATGGTGACAACTCAACAACACCTACGACAAATTAAATTTTCTGAAAAATATGATCATCAAAACCAAAATCCAATTGCACCAATGTGTAGAGAGAAAAAAAATAGCCCAAATCAAAAAACATTTCTTACAGACTGAAGGTCTTGAGCACAAGTTATGAGCATTTGAAAATCAGCTTCAAAAACTAAAAGAGAAAATGAAGTGGGGGTAGAAATTTCAAATGAGCACGTTGACATGTCGCTGATGTCACCTGACCATGGTGTTAAATTTGACGGTTATTTAGCCATCACACACAACATGAGCTTAAAATTGACGATTGAATTCCCATCACTGTTGTCATTGCCCTTTTGGCTAGAATATTCTTTGTACCAATCAGAATATACTCTTCTAATGACGCAATATTCTTAGAATATTCTTGATTGCCGATTTTCTGAATGGGTGCCAGGTTTGGCATAAAGTTTCCATCAATTTTTT
>VDFB02340688.1:0-20609 GCA_007258455.2 Sequoia sempervirens | reverse complement strand
ACAACTGCTAAAAATACCCTGCCGAGGGGTAATTTTTATGAAAAAATCTAAGACGTGGGTTTTACTTAGAATAATTTTCTAAATGGACCCAGAATGTCAAAAATCCCAAAAAATCACTTTTCCTCGCACATGCAAGAGCCCTTCGAGGCAGCAGAGGCTTATTTTTTCGAGAAAAATCTAACACATGGGTATTGTTGGCGCTTCAAAGCTGAACAAACCCAATTTGTTTGATTTTTGAAATTGTGACTTTTTTCGGAAACCCTAAAAAATAGGGGTAGTAGGGCAACTTTTTCTGGTAAAATCTGGCACGTGGGTTTTGTTGAATATGCTATGTTGATCATACCCAGTTGGTCAGATCTATGATTATTTGATGTTTTCTTGGACATGCAAGAAGATCTAGGACAAGAAGAGAGGAAAAAGACAAGAAGATTGGAAGTTATCAACTGCCTTTTTAGAAAAATGATGCCTCTAGATCCAACCTTTGAGAAATTATCCTTCCGAGCAACTGTTCTTCAAAGATATGAAGAACGGTGAAAACCCCTCTGTTAGATCTTGAAAAGACGTCTTGGAGAGCAAATTGTTGTTTTAGCCTTCAACCTGCAAAGAAAGATAATGAAATATGACGCCTAGGCTTGATGTATAATGATTCAAGTTTGGGTGCCAACTCATGATTGAGGAGTGATTTGGCTTGATCTGGAGTTCTTAAAACTGATTTCCACTGATTGTGGGACGTTTTAGACATGAAAAGCCTTCAAAATATCCAACTCCAGTCAACCTATCTTGCTTTGACTTTTAGGTGTCTTTTTGAGGATTTGAACACTTTTTTCCATGGTGAAGTGCCTCTGTTCGATCCTCGTTCCTAGTTGCTTAGTTGATCTTGAGCTGTTGCTAACGGATCCATTGCTGAGATGGATCAACTCTGAAAAGGTATGCTTGGGAGCTGCCAAGCCAAATACCTGAATATGAGGCCTCAATTTCAAGGGCGCCTTTTTCCAGTAGGGGCACTTTTAGCCTCACTTAGTCAATTTATTGACTATTCTTCAATTCTACCATTTTGACCCTCCGTGCTCTGATCTGAGATCACTGCTGACTAATGAGTCTGATGATACTTGTTGAAACTTGGGATGGATAACCAACTCAGTCTTGAAAAGGATGCCTAGTTTCATAGATCCTGAAAGTCAGTTTTAAGTGCCTTAACAGCTTGGGCACCCTTGGCCTGCAGGGGCGCCTTTTACCTTTTGACTTGTTATTTTCATGTTTCAAACTTTCGTGATTGGTCCCAGTTTGATCTTTGTCATCAGATGTTTGATTTGTCTGTTGTCTTCACTGACGATGTCATTGTTGAGATTGATCAAAATGGAGAAGGTTATCCTGGAGGTCAACAAGCTTATAAACTGCATCTAACTGCCCAAAAAGATGGGCGCCTTTCCTCAGCAGGGGCACTTTTCCTTGACACTTAATCAATTTTTTCATGTTCTTTATTCAGCCTTCACCTTTGGTGTTTTCTGCTTGATCTCCATCTATGGATGCTTGACAGGTCCTGTGATCGTGCAGCTGGATTGATCACGAAGCTGAGAGGGAGTTGAACAAATGCCTTGTATAAAGTAGTGGTTGAAAACCTCATCAAGTGTCTTAGAATGAAGGCCGCCCCTGGCCAGCAGGGGCGCTTTTTCCTTTATGTGCTTTGATTTTTCCTCCATTTTGCATGCTCTAACAATCAACGGTTGCCGTTGTTTGATGTGTCTCTTAGGCTGACGAACAGGTTCGTTGCAAAGCTGAGCTGATGTCGGGGTGATCTCCCAAAGACAAGTTTTCTCAAAAACTGACACCTAGATCCTCTTGTTCAAGGGCGCCCCTGGTCAACAAGGGCGCTTTTTCTCATGTTTGACTACCATCTTTGATAGTAGTTGTTTGCAACATCTCCTGACTTCGTTGATGTTTGTCGGTGATTGATGAATCAAGTGGTCTCGCTTGACAATGCATTGGAAGCCAAAAAAATACAAAATAAAATAAAATAACTACATAGATCAATATCATTCCAATATTGTTTAATGTAATTATTATATACACTTAAAATATTATTTATGACATTATTCCACATTTAAGTTACATATTGTTATTATAAAGTTTTAATACTCCTTTAGTTGTTAAAAATAAAAATAGTATTGTTGTGTGCACCTAGGAACGAACTTGGGGTTGGTTCTCAAAATCTAGGCACACATTTGTTTGGTGGACAAAATAAATGGTAACAATATACTCTTCACCATTATTAATATTAATCCCAACTCCACCTATGTTATGAATTCCTAACATTTAAATTTACTATTAAAACGTTGGTACTATCAATATTAATGTTTTCCTTGATATTAATGTTAACACTATATTAATTACCGTTACTTATTAATAAAATATCAACATTATAAATAATGATAATTGTGGTTTGATTGATTTTAATAATCCACAATGTGATTAAGTGGCTTCATCTTATTCAATAATCATAAGATATATGTTACTTATGTTATTATTTATCTATTTAATTGCTCAATTAAATTTACTTTAAAATGCATAAATAAATGAATAAACGGGAATTACTATTATTATTTTTAATCTAGCCAAATAAATAATTGTTATTATCAACAACCTAACAAAAGGAGGTGAGTGACATTAATGAAGGCAATGGGACAACAAACAATTAATGAGTATGGCATAGGTATTGTGGGGGTGGCTGGAAAACACAACATCCAATTTTCTTGAGCCGTCCCTATGTTAGAATACGTGGAAAAAGGGCTGCAATTTGCGTCCCAACATAACTGCATTTCTATGAGGAATACGTAAGTCAAGAGGGCAGTGTTCATTAATGAAATTCCCAAGAGTGGTTTGTGAACTTAATGCTCTTTGTTATTGGAGGTCAAATGAATTTATGGTGGTCCGTGTCTTAAGGAAGATCATATACTCTTTACTCGAGTGCCTGTGCTATTAATAAATTTTGGTAGAGTGGCGATGATGGAACACATATCTTTTCGTTCTTTTGCAAATAAAATGGGTAGTTGGTTGCAATAGTAAAGGATAATAATGAAACCTGTATTAACTTCACTGTGTATCGATTTCCTCCATAATTCTAGGATTTTGTATGCTAGGCCTTGAAAATAGCAATAGAAAAATGTCAAGGGAGGAGGCAGTCTGAGGGATGATTTCGGTGGCTAATAAGTTGGGAGAGGTAGGCTTGGAGTTGCAAGAGAAAAGAACAGAGTTACTAGATATGATTGCGAAGAGTTGGAGTGGGAAGAGGGGATAGATGAAGTCAGAGAGCCAATCCCAACACGGAGTCACAACCAAGTTGAGCGAGGCAATGGAGAAAGCCAACAATAAAGACGCATGGCAAAGTTTCTACTAACACCATTCTGTAGTATTTTTTTTTGGAAGCTGGCTGTGGGAGTGGAAGCTCTGTACTTCTAATCTTGCAATCCATAGATTACCAAATCTTTTATGCTGAGTTGATTTGTGAGGTTTTCCAGAGTGGCTGAAGAAACCATCGTCTGGGTAAATGGGCTCTTATGCTAGAGCAGCAAAGTTGCAGGGATTTATTTATCTGTCATACTTTCATACATGTATTCCTTACACCTATTTATACTGCATGAGGATAAGGGTGTATGAATCTTATGGGGATTATAATCGTTGAACCATGTATTTTTTTCTTTTATTCATTATGCTAAGAGAATAAGAGAACATAAGGATACAAATCGAGCTCAGATTTTCATAATTTGAAGTTATACGTATTTTAAGTGAATTTGTTTTATATGCCTGGCTTTACAACTATAGTATATTAAAGGACTACCTACAGGAGTATTGAGCTTAGATTTCCTCTATTTTTCCTCATGTAGTTCATAGCTGGTTAAGAGTATTAAAAGGGCAACAGAAGGAAAAAAAAAAAAAAGACAAGCATTTTTGTTGATTTTTGCATGACAATTTACACATTTAGTACAAAGGAACATTCTTATCAAAGCTGAAAATGGTACTGGTAAGAAAAGAATACATTAATAAAAGGTTCAAATGTATGTATATCGAAGTTCTACTCAGTAGATCAAATTGGTACTTGCATGTGAAAAAAAAAAACAGAATTCATTCCCCAATTTGTATTTACAATTTTCTTGCAACAAATAAAAATTCAAGATTATTTAGAAGTTACTGCAATATAGGTTAAGTAGGACTATACACTACTATGAATTGTAGAAGCATCAATCAATTCAAAAAAGAAAAGAACCAACTGGTTTCATTTGATCTTCGAATTCTATGTAAAAAAATTTTATGCACTTTATCATCATCAACAAATCATGTTATTCTGATCTGCTTTGTCCCATTAGAGTTTTAATCTAAACTGCCTGTCTCCTTCACGTTTTATGCATATGTTGTCCTCTATGTTGTAAATATACTTTGTATACTACAGTGCAGCATATATAGGGCAGAACTGTTATATAATGAGGATTAGGAAATAATTATTTATTAAATGATTCTTAAATTAAAAAATAAGAATTGTTACCTGTACCTATAATCACGAATTTGGGAATTCAAGTTTTGAGTCTATGGTTAGTGCTTGCTTTTAATTTTAAAATCTTTCTAAGTTTTGAGTGGAGATTTTACAATTCTGGTGTGTTTATGTGATTATGACGAGTTATGCTTTTATCTTATTCTTTACTTTCAACTTCGTTATTTCAGTTCTGATTTCTGTATGGAACCTTTATATTTTCTTGTGAGGTGTCTTTGGTTTAGATGTCACGATCTAAGGCTATCTCTAGCATTAAATTTATTTAGACATGTAACTGAACCTGGACTTCTTTATTGGGGGCACCCCATATAGAATTAGATGTGGTAATTCTTTGATTGAACGTTTAACAGTTTGTGCATTTAAATACGTAACTGGATATGTGAAGCATAGATTAATAGCAGCAAGTAAACCATTAAAGTTTTAAACCTCTTTCTTCTGTTTAATATGGATCATAAATATCCTTTAGGATGGTTAAAATAATATCTTTTAGTATCAACTCCACCACAAATATATTATATTTACTATTGAATTCACATCTGTCATAAATTATTCCAGTGCAATACCGCTGCTGCCTATTTTCCCACTTAAAAGAAAGACCAAAATTAAAAATTAAAAAAAAAAGAAAGAAAAACCTAAACCTCATTTAGCACTACATTTTTTTTTTATTATTGTCGGCTTCTCAAATTGTTATTGGAGATGCCGGATCTGCTAATGATGACATACAGTGAATCTACTAATGATTTAGACGTCATGTGTAGGGATAAGAGATACGTATAATAAGTGTATTGTTTGGCTTCACGCTTCTTTGTTTTACTTAACCACCATGAATTACTTTTAGTAGCTGTTGCTTGGTAGTAAGCTGTTTCATTGCTAACTGAGATGTTTAGGCCAAGAGAAGTCCTATCTTGCAGTCTTCAATTTCAGACATTATTTCGATAGCTCAAAGGTTATTACATTTATTTTATTGTTAGAAAAGTTTATTTTGTGAATGATAACTTTATTTTCTGTATTCATTATTTATTTATTTCTTTTATGATACATAACATATACTTATATAAATATACATGTATATTCTTATATAATTTTATTTTTTAACATATTATATTATTAAGAATGTGAATGCATCTACATATTTATATAAGTAAATATGAGAACAATCTTAAATATATATTTTTTTATATGGATAAGTATATAAAAGGAATACATATATTCCGAGAATAGCTGTGGACAATATTTGAAGGAAAAGATTTAAAAAGTATCAAAACCTGTATCCTTTAGTTTAATAAAGGAATTCATGGGATTGTTGTAGTCTTCAATTTTTGAGTGTTCGTAGCAAGTGAATTGAATACTTGACATTCTTTGAACATACATTTGTATTATCAATGAATAGGAGATAATTAAAATTTTCTTATTTATAAATGTAGGATATTGTTAGAAAGCTAAAACATCGTATGAACAAACTAAACTATGATTGATGTAAAAATTGGACATATATTTGTATTATGAGGTAAACAAAAATAAATAAATAAAATTAAATGTTTATAGTGATAAAAAATGAGAAAAGAAAATGTGAATAAATTGTCAACAGCCGTTCTGATAGGTTTATAATGGGCTACGCTACAGTCAAAACTGCTCACACGTACTTTGGAACTCTTTCAAACGCTTTCTGGGTTTTGTTCCTTGGTCTTTCCCCTTTTCGAAACATATTGAATTTTAAAATTTGGATAAGAGGCATAAAAGTTATGACTGTTCAAATACCGCTCCTTTTCTGTTGAAATCAGCAAGCTAAAAACTATCAGGTAATTTGAGTATTATGGTTTGTTTATTTTCTTGATACATGGATACAAATCTAGGGCTGGGTTAATTAAAATGATACTTGTAGAAGGTGATAAATATGAAGAAATTATCCTTTAAGACCCTACTAATATTTTTATTTTAAGTAGTGTTATAAGTATATAGTAGTTAAAGATGCAACCAATCCTTCTATCATTTCTCATTATAGACAATGATACATGTGTCAATAGTCTATATATATTTTTCTTTTACTTTGTGATGCGACACGTAAGCATATGCATAGAGATGATACAATTTTAGAATAAAAACATTCCTTGTTACAAATCATGTGGGGATTACTTTTATGAGTATGGTTCATGGTATTTTTACTTCAATTATAGTAGTTCCACTTTTGAATGAGGAGATATTTCATAATGTACCATTTCATGTATTAGCCAAAAGCGCCGGTAGACTAGTTGTGAATAAAAAAACTAGACGTCAATTAGATATGAGTTTGAATGAAGTCAAGTTGTCAACTCATCTTTTAAACCCTTTGGTTATACCCTATTGTTGGCAAACCAAGTGTGATGGTTGGACTATTTATTGTTGAACTACGGTTCCTCTACGAATTATATACATAGGCAAGGCCGTTTGAGAAGAGCCCCCGAGGAATAGGTCTGGCCCCTAGGACTTGTTCTATCATTATTACTTTGAGTTATAATTGATATATTTTGTTTTCTTAGCATATGATTTGATTCTTGTTTCAGATCATTTTGGGGTTGGTGGAACTATTTAAGTCCACCTTGGTGATGTTCCATGTCTCCACTTGAAACCAACCATGATGGTCACAACAATGGTTATCCTGACCAAGTTTTTGTAACTAACTGGTCAAGTCTTGTCATGTTTTCATGAGGTGCATGTTGTCTTTTGTGGGTTATGTTAGTGTTTGGGATTGAAATTTGGAAGTTGTGTTTTGTCCTTAACTATATTTTGAGTGTTAAATTTAGGGCATTACAGGTGATCTCCCAAAGACAAGTTTTCTCAAAAACTGACACCTAGATCCTCTTGTTCAAGGGCGCCCCTGGTCAACAAGGGCGCTTTTTCTCATGTTTGACTACCATCTTTGATAGTAGTTGTTTGCAACATCTCCTGACTTCGTTGATGTTTGTCGGTGATTGATGAATCAAGTGGTCTCGCTTGACAATGCATTGGAAGCCAACAAAAATACATAAGAGATGACTGCCTTGGTGAAAGTTGATGATTGCATTTGACCCTTGGAATTCAAGGGCACCCCTAGCTAGCAGGGGCGCTTTTAGCTTGTAGTTTGATCATTTCCTTTGAAAATCTTCATATCTTCACGCTTAGCGCTTGTCGTGCATCGTGATTGACTTGAGCATTGTTGTTGATGACGCGGACACGTGCATCTTAGCAATCACCTCCATCGTGCTGCGTGTACAGGCATTGGAAAAATGACTAAGGCATTTGATTGCCTAGCCTCCTCTTGGTAGCAAGGCGTGCATTCTCCAGACTCAACCAATTTTCAGCATTTTTCACTTTTTGAGAATCCCCTCCGTTGCAGAGCAACTTTTTGAGCATTTTCGCCATGGATTCTTCGTTGAAGCTTTTGAGGCTTAGATTTCAGCACCTGGTACTGGCCATTTTGCCATTAATGGTTGCAGAGGTCTCAACTTTCTTCCTGAAAAATGAAAATAGACCCACCAGAATAAAACAAACTTTTTGGTGATTTTGACTTGACTAGTGTGACCGTGAAGTCGATTAATCCTATCAAAATCATTTTCAACCATTTCTGGGAAGGTCCTATTTTTAGGGGTTTTCCTAAAAACAGGGGTTTGAAACCCTAATTTTCAAGTTTTCAGAAATTTGCAAGTATCTTCCTTGGCACAAACCCACAAAAACCTTATGTTTGGTTTGACCTAAAACATACTTTTGACAACAATTTTACATGTTTTAACTCAATTTAAGCAAAATGTCAAAAATTTAATATGGGTACAACAAAGCCCTATTTCAAGACCTAATATACCACATCCCGCATCTTACAATTTGCTTGTAAACTTAGTCACTTTGTGCAAAACTATCATATTAAATGCCTCATCTTTTTTGCATTATACTTATTTGAAAAGTTTCATGCATTTTTAAGTTTCCAAACATATGGCCAAATTTCTATATTTCAAGAAAAGAACCATCTCCATGACCAAAAGATGTGAAATATTTTCAAGGCTCACATGTTCTGAGATTTTTTTCCATCAGAGAATATGCGATGGCCCCTCTTCTGCCTCGAGTTCATAAGAAAGGAAAGCCTTTCATTTTTCTTGCCATCAGAAAGTTAATTGCTAAGCATAACTTTGGTTGTATGCCAACCCTAGAAAAATTATGTTCTAAAATATTTACATAATCTCATCATATTCTTGTGTGCAGAAGAGTTCAGAAATTTCTCTGTTGTTTTGCAACCAAAGCTGATTAGTCTGAAAAAAATATCAATGCTAAAAAGACAAATATCTCCCAAGGCTACTAAAGAAGCAGCATTCCATACATTAAGAAATTATATGTCCTATTTCAAGAACTAATATTCCACATCCCAAATATCTTACAATTTGCTTGTAAACAGTTAAACTTAGTCACTTCACACAAAACTATCATTCTAAATTCCTTCTCGTCAATTTTGCATTATACTTCTTCTTAAGGAACGCAAATACCTAGATACAGTCAAGCACTGTTATATATTGGATGAAAGAATTTGAAAAGTTTCATACTATAAGTTTTCAAACATATGGCCAAATTTCTTTATTTCAGGAAAAGAACCATCTCAATGACCAAAAGATGTCAAATATTTTCAACGCTCATATGTTAGGAGATTTTTCACCTGTAGAGAATATGCAATGGCCCCTCTTCTGCCTAGAGTTCATAAGAAAGGAGAACCTTTTGTTGCTCTTCCTATCAGAAGGTTAATTGCTAAGCATAAGTTTGGTTGTATGCCAACCCTGAAAAAATTATGTTCTAAAATATTTACGTAATCTCTGCCTATTTTTGTGTGCAGAAAAGTTCAGAAATTTCTCTATTGTTTTGTAACCAAAGTTGATTATTCTGTAAAAAATAAATGCTGAAAAGATACAAATATTCATTATAAATTCTTAGCCAAGGATAAGCTTTCATGGCATAATACACAAGGTGGAAGTAGCAAAAATGACAAGTACACAAACACCTAGACAGACAAGGGAATACAAGATATTCAATTATTTCCCATGTTCTCGATATATTTTTTATTGGCTTCCTTAAAACAAACAAGATTTGTGTATTACTATTTAGACAGGACCATGGTACTCTCCTTAAAAACTTGGTGTTGGGAAGATGTTTGTCAATGTGAAAATCATAATGACTTCCTATATAGAAGCAACCTGGATTTAAACCAGTGGAGAGCCAACAGAAGCAAGCATTCAAGAAACACTGAAAAGGTTTGCGACATTCTTACTTAGAAATTTATGTGGTATGCAACCAACCAAGGAACAATGATGAGAAGAATAAACAACATACCTCTCCATCAGATCCACGAATTGTGACACGATAGACTACTGACACAGTCCTCCCATCAGCAGAAAATGTGACATTGCGGAGTTCACCACACCAACCTGCATGGACACCACCATTTCATATTCCTATCAATTATTTTGGGTATGAAATGTTGTATTATATCGATAACAACACAACTAATAAATAGATAATGTTTCAATCTCATAGATTGATTGTACGGAAAAGATCAACCCAATTCATTAAAAGAAGTATTAAAGCTTCTTGAAACAATTCCAGCTTTTGGCTATTAAAATTCAAAGGATGACACTATTTTCCAATAGTTCGTTCAGATTTAGCCCTCTCTCAGGAATAATGGTGAATTTTAAAAGCTAATTTATTTAGAGATTTAATGGTGCCCAGGAAGTTTTAAGAGATTGTGAATTACCTATCGTTAAATATTTTTCTTGAATATTGTACACTTAAAGAAAAATAACTTTCAAGATTCAATATTCAATGTGGGAACTATCTCTTTCTCAGAATTTTCCAGAATTTGACACCAAGAATATGGTAGGATTTTAGCATGTTATCCATTCAAGATCATAGGTGTTACACCCCAAATTGTGAAGTTACTATTTACCGTTACTAGATAGGGTAAATGTGAATTCTAGAGATGAATTAATGATGCTTAAACCTTGTTATCAATATGAATGTTATCTCATTTGATGTTGTTTCATTTGATGTTATCTTAGTTGATGTTATTCATGGTGATATACTGCATAAATGAGAATAGATGGTTATTGAATTATTGTTATTCTAACTTTTGAGATGTTTATATATACTGCTTATGTTATGAACATATGACTTCCGAAAGCGTGTGTTAGTGGATGCAGGTATATGAACCATTCCTCCAGGCAGAGGGGAAGTATCACTCAGGAGAGGAGCTTGGTCGGGTAACCAGTAAAGTAAACTATCTGAGCATACACACACATCACCTTAGATTGAGTGAACTGAGTCAGTTGTGTTGGTTAAAGGTAAGTCATCCATAGCTTGTATGTTTGCATTAGGAGTCTTGTCTACTTTTGCATGCTTTTATGAGTGATGTTTATCTATGTATCAGTCTTGTGATATTACGATCATTATGATGGTAACGTAAATGGATGTAAGTGAATAGGGAGTGGACATATATACATATATATAGTATATACACGAATCCATATGTATATACATGTCGATACAAGCGTATGTTGGCAGATGGATATGCTCATATGGATGCATAATATGGTATACCTACACATATGTGTACATAGAGGTATATACAGGTATATACATGTATATATGCACACATCCTATATTATGTGGATATTAATAATATTATATTATTATTGCCTTACGAATTTACATATACATATATATGTATATATACATATTGGATATGCTGACTGGCTTACAATATGTTTATAGTGGGATATATATGTAAACATATATTAATATTATGTATATATATATTATACCGTGGTATTTAAATATATATATATTTCTTATTGACTCATATTTGGAAATCGAAATATTTCCAGATCAATTGATTTCTTCAAATGGAAATTGAATTATTTCCAAATCAAATTCAAACTATGGAAATTGAAACATTATTGAATCAAAATATTTACTGAATCATTATTGAACATTTGAAACGAATTTTAAGCAGCTTGAGAAATTGTGCGCCCCGAGAAATGCACGATATGTAAATGCTAATGTTCCACGGGTTTTGGGGACGAGGACGGGATGGGGACAACAGGACATGTTTTGGGGATGCAAGGACGGGGGGTCTAAGTTTGGGGGCGACTAGGGGACGGCGGGGGGTGGCAATGGGGGGCGGCAGGGTACTGAAATACATATAGTACTTGAAAAAATAGTTATAAAAAGATGTATGAGTATAAGAATTATACATCTTGGAGACAACTAGGAGTCCCCTAAATGTCTTGAGGAAACCCTAGCATCCACGAAGTCCTAGTGGCATCTTGGAGATAGCGACATTGGTGATGGGATGGTGGCACTGGTTGTGGGCTGGTGGGGGAACGTCCCCCCCAAGTCCCCAAGTCTCTGAGACGTCTTCGTCTAGGAAACGCGGGGTTTTTTTGGGGGGGGATGTGTCCCCGTGGAACACTGGTTTGACCAAGATATGCCAATAAATGAAACCAATGCGGGAATCTAGCGCAGTTGGAAGCTCTGTCGACTGTGCCTGAGAAAGAGGCAATGTGTACATAATTTAACAAAGACCATTTCTCTGATATCTTCCAAATCTGCCATTCTTGAAGACTGGCACCACATCTGAAGAATAAACCTCTAGGTGTCGATTGGCACAATTTCTCCATGTGTTTTGAATTAGTCTTCAAATTGTTGTCAATTGCTGGAGGACGATTCACCATTTTTATGCTGAGTGTGGCAAGGAACTAGCGCCACCTCCTGTTTGAAAATGTCATATGTTAGTCCACATGCCATTTGAGAAGGAAATCGTTGGGGCTGGGGCTCTATAAATAGTCACCCCAACCTTCATTGTTTTACTTACTCTTGATTGAGCATTCACTCATTGTTTAGCATTCACCCACTCATTCTGATTATACTCATTTCTCTAAGATTCAAGACTAAAATCATAATTCCCTCTTTTATATTTGAGATATCTGAGCATCATATATTTACCAGTTGTAAGTAATTAACAGCTTCCACCATTTCTAAGTATCCATTTGAGAAGGCGTATTATACCAAAACATACACCTGTTGGTTAATTACTTATGTGTATTTACTAGTTCTGAGTGTCTGAATCTGAGTGAGGAAAAGTGAATTATGAGAGGGAGTTGTTAGTTATCTGAGGAGCTGGAAATTGCTGGATTAATCTAAAAGTGCAGACTGTATTATCAACACTTTGAGGAAAAACAAATTATAGGCATGGGGTTTTTACCTTCTTATTGTTTGCAAAAGATTATTGTGTTTTCTTTACTGTATGGAATGTTTGTTCTGTTGAACTATAGAAGTATTGCTTTTGGAAAAAGGAATTGAATCCTGTAGTGTGCTTCTTTAATGTGTTTTTAAGTACTCCATAATAGGCGAGATTGCTTAACACAAGCAGTTGATTATACTACATATGTCAAAGAACTTGCTTGACATGGGTATTTAATTATCTAACATGTGGATCAACATAGGTATCTAATTATACTAGATATGTTTGAACATGGGATGCAATCATATTTACTCCATAGTAGGAGATGAGTGTGTTTCTCAGTTAAGTATATACTAGGCTTGATTGAATGCAAGAGTCACTTGAGGTACACCCAACTAAGTTATTAGTTTAACTCGGAAAGCTTGTGTTACTCCTAGGATAATCATGGGAGCGGGCTTGTGTACTTACTTGCTTAATAGATTCATTACTAGTAGATTGTTTTGAAGATAGGTTATCTGGAATGACGGACTATCCATTGAAGGATATACCTAGCTTGTGAACCTACTAGTTAAGTAGGTTATTACCAAGTAGATTAGTTTGTTGTAGGTTAGTCTGGGGTGACGGATTTACCCATTGAAGGATAACACCTATGCGTGGCTGAAGATAGCCTTAAGTCAAATCGGCCCTGGATAGTGTATGTGTGTCATGTCCCCCCAGGAATGCCTAACTTTCTCTGAGGAGTGAGTTATTATTTCGATCCCTCGAGGCATGTGATAGTGCGAGGATCACCCGGTGCACTTCGGTGTTTGGTAGCTCCAGTTTTGCAGTTGTGTCAGGTTGGGCCTTCGCAGAATCTTCCAAAGCATTTTAACTTTCTATTTTTAGAAAGTTAGGTCAGGCTTGAAGTGCTTATTTCGAGCGGCACAGTTCAACCCTTCAAATTTAATTGACCATTCAGCAGTTTGATGATCAGACGGAGAAATAAGGAGTATTTAATGAATTATTAAATATTTAATAATTTGACTTTATATTAAAGTCACTTTATTGAAATATTTAAATATTTAATTAATTTGGCCTGTTATAAAGTATTTATTATACTTTATAATAAAGTATTGATTTTTGACTTAATGAATATTTATTATTCATTAAAATAAGACGCCAGTTAATTATTTAATATTTCTCCTAAGTTTAAAAGTGTGAATTAAATCATTTATTTAAATGATTAATTAAAAAGGAGATTGGGTCGAATTTCTTCAAGGGATATATATTTCCACTCAAGGCAAAATCGAACTATTCTGATATTATTATTTAATTTTGTCTTTATTGCTCTAAGCATTGGAGTTTGCAAACCCTAGGGTTTCTGGCAGACGAACGTTTCTGGAGAACGAAAACTCTTCAGAGATCAGGCAGACTGAGGCTGTGCAATACCAGCTGAAGCTTGCACTTGGTGATTTCATACAGAGGTCACAGATTGGGCTTAATCATCTATTCAGACAGAGATTCACAGTGATATTCATCAGACAGTAAAGGCGTCTTAAGCAGAGGTCATTCATCAGTGTTCTGACACAAATTCCAAGAAGCCGTACCACATTAAATGCTGCTGCTGTACAGGCCGTACCAGCAAGGGCCGTACTTTTTCATCAGAGAAAATCGTTCAAGCTTTGATCACCAGTCTTTTGGCAGAAGGGGCGCCTAAGGTTATAGAAGATATTCCTCTGTTTCTGAGTTTGGACAGTGAGTATTTGGAGCTGGCCCTACTATTGCACATTTCCCAAGGCGGCTGTAGAGAAGTCAGGTTTTTATCATAATAAATCTGTATTTCATTTATTTGTTGTTCTTTACATTTGTAAACCCTCTGGAAGTGAAATATATTGAAGCGCCTACCTTATTTGATCAAGTTCTAAGCTTATTTGGTGATCTAGAATTTATTTGGATTTTTCTAAGCATTTATTAGCAAAATCGCATTTTTTCATTATTTGCCTGAAAACACAAAAAAATACAAAAAAACACAAAACTTGCAAAAAACCTCAGTTTCAGTTAGGGTTTCTGAATCGAGAACCATCAGGGTTCTCGGAATAATGTGACAAATGACCCTCAGTAGAACATACTGAATGAAACACTTTGATCAAAGTAGTGAAATGTACAACATCCACTTAGACTGTGGGATGATTTTCACTGTCAGTTCACCGTGATCCCCTCTTACATACTAGTTCAAGAGTTTCCGGATGCACAAGATCTAGTTATGTAGAACACATCACTATGCTCAATTGGTTGTTGTTATCGGATACTCTACCAATCTCTTCGTCGAAGGGAAGGGCCATCTATTGAATGATAGATGTGCAGGGGACCGCATTACGAGTCCGTGGTTGGCGGAAAAGCGCCCGAGTGATGCTTCTCCTCCACAATAGACGACCGAAGAACCAAGATTTGAAAGGACAGATTCCTGGACCTTCTTACAGCTATTTGTTCTAAAGCTCATTGGAGCTATGTTTGTAAAGGTATGTATTCTTGTTTCATGTATTTGTGAAGTTATTATAATGAAATGGAATCTTTGTTGTAATTTGATATAGCATCTTGTTCATGTTTTATCAATAAAGAAAAGAAATTTTTTATTGCAGTAACTTGTTAGCACGTTTATTTACTCGCATGATGTAATTTTGAAATTTTTATTGCACTAAAGGGTCGGATCGTTACAATAGGGTTTTCACAGTCCCTGAGGTTTTAAGAATCAAGCTTGGAAGAACTGTGTATAAGATTTTATCATCAACATTTCAAATCACACTCACTGGTCCATCATGAGGATGTTTCAGTTTTCAATAAACATGAAAAATCCTGGCCTCTCTTTATATGTGTATATGAACTAGGAAATGCAGTGAAGGCTGTCCTTACAACTACCTGTACAAGTCGATAACTAATGAGGTTACATTCTGTTGGTCATTCAAGTATCCCTCCTAAAATGGGAAAATTCTTTAAAGGGCAACGTGGAAATAAAAAAGTTACTTAAGCATGCAATTGCACTTCCACTTATTTGAATTAATAATTCATGTTATAACAAGATCATGATATTAACTCCTGCACTGGCCCCCTTATGGTGGAGGATGACGATACCATCAATTCTTCTTCTCCAAGCTTTGCTAAAGATGTGGAATAGTGTTGTTTTCCAGCCTTGGTTTCCATCTTTGATCTTCATCAACTCTTTGTTCCATTGAGGGGTATTTCCTGTACACTGCTATTTATACCTATGATTTCACTCATATGATTCAGGATTTGATTGCTTTGGCTTTCCCTCTCTATTTATGTTTAGTTGTTTTAATGTTTTACTTTTAGTTACTTCTCAGATTCTAGGATTGTTTTACCCAAGCCTTTTTCTATTCTAACGGAATGTACTTTAAGTTCCATTCACCTAATTTAGTCATTTATGAACATTAATATAATCTCTATCTTTCTCAATTACAAAAGTGATCAGGATGGAGGATTTATGAAATATCATCTAAAAATATTATTGATCAGAAGTAACACTTACTGTTATGGTCTGGAGCAGTGCTTCACTTGAAAAGTGGAATTGACCTCTTCAAGATGATGGAAGAGTAAGACAATCTCATAGCAAAGACTAGGGACAATATTTAATTGCAAATACAAACCATATTTAATAGGACAAATCATTAAATTTAAAGTGAAATGAAACTGGATCAAAACTCTCATGTTCTTTCTTCAATAAGACCTACATGGAATCATTGGAGTTCTTTACTTTGGCCTTGAATGTTAGGTGTGATTCTAGAGGGAGTGCCTTACTTGGCCCTGCTGGTCGTAGGTACTCCCCAACAAGCACTGTCAGATCTTTGCATTGGTCCTTTCACAGTGATCAACAATGACACAAATGACTCCTCAATTTCTGACCTGGAAGGGGATACTCAGTGAGACTTTCCCATCTTTCCAGTGCTCCTCAATGTATGCTCTTTGGGATTCTTATTCCCCCTACTTGGCTAATTGTATTGGTTTCTTGACCACATGTCTTGGGAGTCCCTAGCTGTTTTGTATTTTTGTTTTTGGTTCGTCCCCTTTGTGGGGCCTTCCTAGGTTTCTCTTCCTAGAACTTAATAATTAATATCATAAACTGGTGTACTCTTGAGTCCCACTGACCTACTTTTGGTCATTCATGGACATTATAATTTCTTTCTTTCTTTACATTTAATGATGCTTGACTAGGCTGACCAGCATGACATCATCCCTGTTTGGCTTGCATTAGTTACTGTTAATAGGCCAGCTAAAGACCACACTTGATCAATTCTGTTAAATTCTAAGTCCCCAACACAAAAAATCAAGGCAGAGGAGGATAGAACTCATTAAAGGATTGTGGAAATTTGATATCATTAAAAGATAGAACTACTTGACTATTAAAATGCAATGACTAGATCTGTCCTGAGTGGCTTTGATTTTTCAGCGGTGTTGAATTTCAATGATTTTGACTGATTGACTGCTATCTTGGATTGGTTTGATAATTTCTGAAGATAGAATTTGTTGTATTGACTTGAAGAGTGTTTGACCAGATAATTGTAGTTTTGACCAGCACAGAATTTTCGAAGTAGCTGTTTAACTGAAGTAGAATGTCTGGTTTTCCAGTTTGACTGAGGTATTTGATTGTTTAGCTGATCTTTCAAAAGTTATTATAATTCCATTCACTTACTTTGACTAGATATATTCTTATTTAATTTACTGTGACATTTTTGAATGCATGTAGATATTTATTTTCCATGCAAAATGTTTGAATATTGTATTGGCAAGATTGAATTTTGCTAATAAATATCTGAGAATGTGCTAAACTGTAATGTCCCCGCCTCAAGCCCCTGATCTTTTCAGTGATTGGCCTATTTCCGAGACCCGTAGGCTAGTAAGGTAAAATTAGGGCTTCCTATTTTGAAGGAAGTTCTTGCTTGGAGTTGGTTGTTTCGATGGCGGATTCTTTCTGGGTTTTCAGAGAGCTTCGCAATGGTATATTCTTCTTGGCATTTTGAGCATCTTCAGGAATTTACTATTTTTAGTAAATTCTATTTCGGGCAGTGAACCTATTGGTCTTGGCACAGTTGACCTTCCTCTTCAGTTGACTCAATTGGCTTATTCAGTTTCTAGCTTCGGAATGCAGTTTTGGAGAGATAAGCTCATTCTATTTAATATTATTATATTTTAATGTTATTTTATCACCTTGGCCTAGTCTATTAACTTAATGTTATTTTAAAAGGTGGATTTGAAGGGTGGCGCCATCATTAAGTTAATATTGAATTTATTAAGGATGTTTTAAAAGCTTTAAGTGGGACGCCATTTCCAAGGTTATAAATTATTAATTAAAAGTCAAAATTGCAGCTTGAAGAAAAGGACGCCATTTGCTAAAGGATTAGGGTTTGACTCTTAAAAGAAGGTTAGGGTTTCGAGAAAGGTCAACGGAAAATTATAAAAGGAAGCCTGGGGTTCTCATTTGACTATCTTTGGACTACAGTACTATTATGCTGCCGATTTGGCTCTGGGTTTGCTTCGAGGAATGAAGGCCTCCTAGCTCGGGCATCGCTTCTTGTTTGCAAGACAACAACTAGTGGTGATTCAGTCTATTTGTGAGTTGCATTTAGTTTGTGCATGGTATTCAGCTTATTGCATTGTTAGATCTGTTTTGCATATTAGTGGTTTTCAGCTATTTACATTATTTGATACAGCAGATTGTGTTTTTGTTCATTATTCAAAAAATACAAAAATATAGCTTCTGGGTATTGTCTCAATCCATTTGTTTGTAAAGGGCGAACTTATTCTCCAAGTTATAGAATTTTTGATTAAGGCTGTGATTTTTAAAAGAGAATCGCCCCTCTTGCTGGGCCGTACAAGTCTGCATTACATTGGAATTCGTGCATAATTAAATTAAGGCATTTTAAGTTAGTTTCTTGCATCCATCCTAGGCGCCATCACATTAATTGAGTTTTGCATCTGAGCTGAGGTCATTTGGGTAAGAGAGGAGTGAGTTATGAGTCATTTGGTGAATTTCCATGTTGCTGGTTAAACATTGAAAAAGTACAGATCTGTCATATCAGTCATCAGAAAATCTGCATCTTCTTATTGATTTGATGTTAAGGTTTCCTCACGGGCTTTGCAGAAGATCACTCGTTGTGTGTACTATTTGAAGAACATCTAATATCTTGATATTGCAAGCAATAATACCTATTGTAAGCTGGCAGTAGTACTGACCAGTTATTCTCTAATATTGTTTAATCATGATCTGTAATACTCATTCTTACTTTCAGTAATTGTTTGTAATAGTTACATCTCCGCCCTATGGTAGCTACTTTCCCACTCTGGGTCAGAAAGCACATTCTGGGTGTTGAGTCCTTTTAGCAATTCAGTTATTTTATTCAAGCAGTGTTATTTGTAATCACTCCACCATATGGTCGCCCCTCACTCCATTCTGGATTGGGTAGCACATACTTGGTGTCGAGTTCCCTTTCAGCAATTAGAGTAGAAGATCCTCTGACCATATGCTCGCCATCATCGGCGCCATTCTTGGTTAGAGTTGCTTCCATACGTTTTGGTTTAGTCTTCTAACCTTAACGGGTGCATCGATTGTAATTTGCAATTTGTTAAAATCGAAAAAATTGGCTCAGAATATTTCATAAACATATCACAAATTTAGTCTTTTACTAAAACAACACACAGATTTTGGAAAACAACTATAAATCCTTCAAATATTTTGCAAGAAGTCTGGTCTTGCACTGAACAATGATAAAAACAAAACTATGATTGTCAAGTCTAGAATAACAAACTACCTGTGAATTCCCTTTAACAATCATAGCCTAAATATAGTTCGTTCCCATAAATACCTTGACCTTGACCTCAACCATAAATTAAAGTTCAATACTACTTACTGAACAAAGAATCTATGCAGGTTGAAAGATCTTCTATGAATTAGAAATTAGCTATCAGAATGCTGAGCTTTGGAACTGGACAAGGAAAAGGCATTATTCTATAGTCTTGTAATCAATACATGTCATCCTCTGTGGTTCTGAAGTTTGAGCAGGTAGTTTAACTTTATCCTAAGACATTGAATAAAATTGAACAAATCCAGAAAAAATGTTTCCCTGATGATTTTAAAGCTAAATATAGTACATAGCACACACTATCCTATTGTCCTGACAGAAACTGGCTTCTTAACATAAACCATCAAAACTAAATCAAGATAGATTGCCCAAATTCATTCTTTAGTGTGAGGGGAGGAGAGCGAGCATTTTTTGTGGCACTTGTACCTTTGGTATATTGGTGTCACTGGTATTGAATTTCAATCTTTTGTGTGGTGACGCACATAAAGGCCTAATACAATAAAAAAATGCAAAGATGACAAATGGTCCTACATGAGAAATAGAAAAGTTATCCTAAACTCATAAATAGATTGACAATAAAAAATGATGATACATGGAATTGCCAAGGTTTTCCATGGAAAAAGAATCTACAACTGGGTTGGGTGTTGACTGATATGGATATTACTTTTGCCATTAAAACTCACAAGCATAATGAAAGTTGTATTTCTACTATTGAAGGGTTCAAATTAATTTCAATTAGAACAAAAGACAATGCGGTAGAGGATTTGGTAGAATTATTTGCTACTATAATTCATTGTTTCAAGCCAATAAAATTGGCATTGATCACCATTTTTTGGTCTGAATTAAACGATAAAGAGAAAACAATAATTTTTTCCATCCATTACTTTGCTCCTAGTAACCCAATTCTACAAGAAGCACAAAATAGATTATAAAAAACCCAACCTAAACAACAATTTCAACACATTCAAGTGCAAAGGTGAAATAA
>VDFB02340687.1:0-23874 GCA_007258455.2 Sequoia sempervirens | reverse complement strand
GGCTGCAATCTTGATGTAATGGATAGCATGAATGTAGATCTTGCATCTTGATTGAATATTTTAGATCTTGACTTGAATTCTTGCTTGAATCATAAGAACCTACATCACAAATGTTAGCTCAAAAACAAACATGATGCATGATGACTTTGACATGATGCTTAATTCTAGAATAATGCTCCAAACTGCTTGATAATAACTCTTGAATGCTCTTGTAATCATAAACTTGCTAGAATGCTTCATCTCAAAAAGTTCTAGGAGAAAATACGTTAAATAACCTTGTATTTATACTTATTTATTCCAAATTTTCCAAAATTACAACACTACAAGTCGACATCAAATCTAGGAGAATAAAATACCACCAAGAATTGAATTCAAAAATTAGGTCCAAGCTAAGTGGGACTCATACACTAGTTGGGGCATATGAGTTTCAGTAGGCTAGCCTTGGGACACAAATTTCTAGAAATGTTGTGTTTTATGCTAAATTCGAGTTTAGCCCCGAAACTTAGGTGGGACCCATATGCCCAAGGGGGCGTATGAGTCATATATCACTAAATTTGGGCCATACAAACCAAAATCATTAAATCTTGATTGGTCATTACATATGTGTTGGGATTATCCTTAGAAAGATGCATTAATTAAGGCTTGTGGATGCAAAAAAAGACCAAATAAGGCATAAAGAAGCCCAATGTTAACAAGGAGGGCCAAAAAAAGTGTGAAAATGTAAAGGGATACATTTTTTTACACTACATTTATCCCCCACTTTAGTGAGAGGAGGAACTTGCTTCAAACTCACACTAAAGTAGACAAACTCGCATCAAGAGGGGTCCAAATGTACTAATGTTAATGAGATAGGATGACAACAACCAAGAGGGTTGCAGAAGGCCTTGGGATCAAGATCTTATAGCAAACCAACATAGGTACAAAAGAACACACATGAAAATGATGTAAGGATCAACAACAAGACATAGGCATGCACTGCCAAAGACATAGAAAAGAAAAGAAAAACAAAAGGGGTGGATCAAGCCTCGACTATTTATCTCATACAATTTGGATTAAGCTATTTGTTCAAGAAAAATTACAAGTCGAATACAATGTCCACTATGCAAACCAAATGCATGCTCACAAGGGCTAGTGGAATCTCAGGTTGTCCACTAGGTGAGTCCCTAGTGAGACACATACACACGCGACTAGTATGCGCTCACACAAACAAGCAAGTGGCTATGGGAAAGTCATGCCTAAGTTTTGGATCCCATATGTACAACCATACCAAAGCTATACCTCCTGATAAGTTTGATGAGGCACCACACAATAATGAACTTCGAACTTCATGAGGCAACTAAAGCTTCGTATGCTTGACGTCCATGAACAAATAACATGGTACCATAGGCAAGCAAAGTGTGTTATGCAAGGTGGCCATATAATAGATATTTAAAAATAATGTAAAGTACATTCAAAGGATTTTTGTTTAGTTCATGGAAGGTCTTAACTTAGGGAAAATTGTGCCTAATGTTTCCAAGAGAGGACCAATTGAAGAATAGAATATTCGCAACCTAGGGGATGAATTGTGTCACATCAAGCCACTAAGAGGAATATAATATGCTAAGAGAGATCACGCTTGTGAGGGAAATCACACCCATTGTCACCACAAAGAGAAAGATGCATCACATGAAGTAAGAAGACTACACAATGAAACATGAATTGTGCAAAAGAATAATGCCAATGTATGCCCCCACTTTAAAGAAATTTATAAACACCATGCTATGAGAAATTACTTTAAAGTAGAAAATGATAAATGCTAACAATAAAGAGGACATGAGTGCTTATTCAGAAAAACCTATGCCAAGTCATATGTTTCCAAATGAAGCTACTTCATGAAAAGGGGTTGCCCCCACAATGAAATCCAAAAATCACATAAGGGATCCATAGATTCTAGGTCAGTATGTATTTGCTACAATGTTATCTAAAGAGCTCGAAACTATCATCATTCCCCAAATACTCATGGAATACCTAAATAATGACACAAAGAGAGCGAAAAAAAAGAAAAGGATTTTGGATTAACATGGAAGAGACCTAAATGTCTCGATGCATTGCATTGTCCCCAAAAGGAAAACACAAGACAAATGAAAAGATAAAGGAAAAATATTTTACGACATAGAGAAGGATGTGGATAAAAATAGCTTGGAATGCACAAAGAGAGAGATACATCAAACAAAACGGTATGGAGGATCACATTACGCTCATGCAATCACATAAAAGAAACATGAAAAATAAAATAAAGAAAAGACTAGTAAGGCACATGGAAGTCAACCTATTAGCAGGTCATCCACATCCCAATCTTGTTCATCATATACAGAAGCCAGAAAACAAGCCAAACGGACAACGACAAGTGTAGTACTAGGACAAGGCTATCTAATTCTTGCCCCCACTAAGTGCAATATAAGAATGAGCCGAGTTAGGTGATGGGAAAGAGCTCCTTGCATTTTGAAATGATTTGCAATGAATGCAAAGCATGTAATAGTGAGAATACTAGGATCCTACAACTATTACATGACAAGGAGAAAAATGACATGCTTTAAGGGATTATTTCTATGATATCAAAAAATTTAAATATTTGTTTTAAAGCATGAAACTCATTAGTATTGTATCTAAAAATTCTATCATATCTATAATGAGATGTGTTTGTGTTCTTAGGATTTGGAAATCAGTTTTCTCACATGGGTGGTAATGTAATGAATCCCTAGCTTAGAAGTATGTGTAAATTTCTTTGAATTGCAGATGGTAGACAAGGGAATTGTAGTTTATTGAGTTTGTAAGGCCTTCATTGCTTGCTAGATTCACTAATTTCTTGAGTCAGATGTTGAGGAGGAGAACCTAAGATGATCCTATCATCCTTATCATCATTACTAGGAATTGGTTGTTCTTTAGGAAGGACACTTATGCCAGGAGAAGGATCTTGATATCCTAACCCTTTGGCATCTTCAATTGGTATTTTCTCTAAGAGTTGATGAATTTCATGGTCACTTGTTGTATCACATCCTCGTTTACTTAAGATCATGAATCCTTTTCCATATGTCTCTTCTAGATTGATGGGAGTGTTGGTCACTTTGTTAACATAGGATTGGTGCACTTGATTTGAGGAACTAGGATTAATTATTATAGGAAGTTTAGGTTTATCTTGTGATTCATTTTTAGGATGTAAAGTGCCAAACATCTCAAGTGGTGGGATGGTAGGGGTTGTTGGTTGTTTCATGAACGGATAAAAGGATGTATTAGTTTCAAGGTTGTTAAGGAAATTGTTTATGAAGTTGATCATGTTGTCATCATCTTCTCCAATGATGTCAACATCATGAGGAGGACATGCATTAGGAGTTGATTGAGCATGAGTGAGTTCAATTTAATTAGGGTCATTTCCAAAAGCACAACTCAACACATCCACTAATAATTTCAAGGACATCCAAAGCTTACCAAAGCACATATCCACGATGAAATACAATATGATAACCTAGAATGAAATGTGTTAATGCTATTTTGACAATAATGAACCAAATCAAGCTAGATGAAATGAATTGAATGAGACCAAAAATTTGTAAACTAAAATAGAAATGTAATAACAGCAAACTAAAACAAAAAACATAGTTTTTAATACCGTAGAATGCAATTTAAGATCTGAAACATGACTAAATCGTCCAAAGGGGAATATGAGTCCCAATCAAGGTTTTTTAGAGATTCAAATGTTGCAAAATAGTCCACATAAAATACCCAGAAATTAGGTAAAACAACTTCCACTAGGACTAAATCGCCCAAAGGGGCGTATGAGTCCTAAATTAAAGTTTTTACACTAATTTTAGAAAATTATGAGTGAATGTTATGTTTTTTGGTTTGAATGATGTCTAGACTAAGTAAAATTATAGATTTCAAGTGAATTTCAATGATGCAAGAGAAAACAATGCAACCTATATGCACTTTTACTAATGCAAGATTAAGAAACCCTAGATGCAAATTAACTAATGCAAGACATAATGCAAATTTATGGCAAGCTAAGTCTACGACTATGATGCAAATTTATGGCAAGCTAAGTCTATGACTATGATGTACTCCAAATCAGAAATGAGGGTGTTCTAAAGGCTAGGTTCACAAAAATGAAACCTAGAAAATATCTAGTGGGGTTCCACTTTTTGGGAGATGGAATTAGGGTTTAGGACCTTTCCATATATTTCCTTCAAGTCTCACTCAAGGAAACCTTAGAGATCTCAATCTAGGGATAGGATGAGGGAAAGAGATTTGCAATAAGGTTTCCTAGGGTATGATTAAAGACTAAAAGGGGGTTCACCACCAAGCAAGGGCTTGGAAATAAATAAATTCAATGATATGTAAACCTAACTATGTAACTCAAGATATGTAACTAAAAAATTAGAAGAATAGACTAAGAAAGGATAAAGGTGCATTTGGAAACTAAAGAGGCTTGAATTGAGGTCTGAAATGTTGGAAATACTAATTTTTAATGCACACTAGGACTCATACACTAGTAGGGGTGATTTAGTCCCAATTTAGGGTTTCGGGCCGAAACCAAAATCTAGAACTGCTAAACCAGGATTTACAAAAAAGCCATGAAAATAGGTATACTGGGACTCATACTCCGCAAGTAGCGATTTAGTCCTAGTATTAGGGTTGATTTGAAACTAATATCCCTAATGTTCTCCTGTAGCTTCTCTCCTGTTAAATCTCTGATTCTGAAACATTGAATTGCAATCTATAGGTGAATTTTTGTGATCTTGTGATTTAGATGACAACTTTGACATCTTGATAACTTTTCTCCAATCTTTCTCTTCAATGGATCTCCAACCTAAATTTTCAAATCACACATCTAAGAGAGGAAAAAATGTTGTTTTGTTAGTGGATAGGGGTTTGCCTTGGTCAAACCCCATTTTGGTAATCAAACCTTGAAATGAAATCAAATAGAAAGAAGGAATGGTGAATGAACAATATGCTATGTTGCAATTCACCAAACCCTTGTAACAAAGGTTGCAAACTTGTATGTAATGGATAACATGAATGTAGATCTTGAATCTTGATTGAATGTTGTAGATATTGACTTGAATGCTTGTTTTATTCCAAAGAACCTACATCATAAATGTTAGCTCAAAAACAAACATGATGCATGATAACTTTGACATGATGCTTGATTCTTGAATAATGCTCCAAAATGCTTGATAATCACTCTTGAATTCTCTTGTAATCATAAACTTACTAGAATTCTTGATCTCAAAAAGTGCTAGGAGTAAATATGTGAAATAACCTTGTAAATTTATACTAATTTATGTCAAATTCCCTGAAATTACAACACTACAAGCCAACATTAGATCTAGGAGAATAAAATCCAGCCAATAATTGAATTCAAGATTAGGTCCAAGCTAGTTAGACTCATATGCTAGTTGGGGTGTATGAGTCCTAGTAGGCTAAGCTTGGGACACAAATTTCAATAAATGTTGTGTTTTATGCTAAATTCAGGTTTAGGTACTGAAACTTAGGTGGGACCCATATGGCCAAGGTGGTGTATGAGTCCTAGATCACTAAATCTAAGCCATACAAACCAAAATCATTAAATCTTGATTGGTCATTACATATGTTTCGAGATTATCCTCGAAAAGATGCATTAATTAAGGCTTTTGGATGCAAAATAAGACCAACTAAGGCATAAAGAAGCCTTATTTTAACAAGGAGGGACCAAACAAGTGTGAAAATGTAAAGGGATACATTTTTCTACACTACAAACAATAATCTATCAAGTTTTTAGGTAGTGACAAATTTTACACAAAAACCCATCACATGGAAGGATAAGGAATTATCACATAACAAGGAAGATTATAATATATCACATGCAACCAACTATGCCACTTTTTGTACAAGAAGAAATTTTCTAACCCTCATTTTCTTGCATTTTCTATTTCCTAAATTGTTGAAAAAGGCTTGTATTTTGTGTGTAATTTTCAATTGTGATATAGAAGCTACCCACCACATATTTTTACTTCATTTTATATGTTCCCATAGAGCATATATGTGCCAAAGGATGGACTTATGTGATGATATTCGATAGGGTCCATTACTTATATTGGATCTAACATCATTTTAAAGTTTGAATATTTACTTTACATGCATGTTTGTGAGTTTTACATAATTTGAGATACATTATCATTAAAACTCACATGCACTTCAAAGTGAAAGAAAAATGTAATGGTAAAATTTGCATACTCATGTTCATTCCTATTTAATTTTATATCTATTTTGAAAAAATATCATAATCTAATTATATATTGAAAAATGATATAATCTTGTTTAATTTAGACTCATTCTCATAGCCTTCACCTATTTCCATAGAATTTCCACACATATTACTATATCATATCCATATCTATATAATTTCCCATATAATTCACACTTATTGCACCCTCCATATTTAGGCATTCATTTCATTTATAGATTTGGCATTTGTATTATTCCAAGTAAGTCGCACATCTATATATTAGACCCTTAAAATTGAAATATTCAAATTTAAGTTTTGGCTAACTACCACCCATTTCACTAACCACTATGAGTTGACAAGACATATATTTGAATGACTTATTATTATGTTCTTATAGTTAAATGCATTCAACATGTCATTAATTCATAATTTATTTATCATTCACATTTAAGGAAGGAGCAATCTAGGAACACTTTAATTAGAACATCTAAATGGAATCTAGATCTACATATTCATCTTAGAGCATTTGCACCATTGAAGCTTGTTATCCATTATTACTCACACATTTGTAAAGCTAATCTTTTTCAAGGGTTGACCTAGGAGAAGTATGTATAAATAAAACTCATCCTTAGAACAAAAAAAATTGCAATAAATCAATAAAACTAAGAAGCAACAATACACGAATTATAGGATCAAGATTGTAGATCATGCAAAGATGATCTATAAGCATCAATTCAATTTATATGGAAGACAAAACACATAAAAACTTTGAGACATTTTCCAAACAAATAGACATCACTTTTAAATATATAATAGTCGAAACATTCAAAATCTTCCTTAAAATTATTCATCCTTAAATCTAAAACTAAATAAAATATTCATTATATTTATTTTCCTAAAATAACATTAATTATATATATATATATAATGCACTCCCATCCTTAAAACTAAGATTATGTTGCATTTATTTAATTTAAATGAAGACTAAAGAAAGGCTATTTTTAAATACAATTACAAGAGTCGTAATACCCCAATCTACAGTTTATAGGCAAATTATTCTATTCTTTTTGCAGCCTGCTTTTGACGTGGTGATAAGCTCTAATAAAATGGACACAAATATGCAAAATATCACATCGGTCGTCCAGACTTGTTGAACGAGTAAAGAATGACAAGCCATCGCTTTGGAAAAACAAGAATGGGCGCCATTACTTTGGATAAATCGTACATAGTATATAGTGCTTTTCACTGCTACCTGTGGCTTCTTAATTAAAAGGAAAAATAAGATTAGGCTTGCCTTTCGATAAAAGTGAGACAGTATTTATTTTCTTTAACCGTAGGAATTTATTTTCTTCTTTATTAACAAAGCGTTCATAAATTTGTTTACCGTGTCCCTGAGAAAAAAATTGGATTCCAAGTTAAAAGAGGCGAGCAAATTAGTGATGAGCTTAATTAGAGTATTTCATAAATCTATTAGTATTTATAAACATTGAACCATTCGATCTGGGCATTCTCATCTGCTGCGTTGTTCTTTGTGGTCTGTTTGTATCGGGTTTAGGCAAGTTGGGATTCAAAAGGATTATGATCTGAATGACTGGCGGATGATACTTGCCACATTTGCACTAATAATATGCATGCTATGGGATTTTGCACTCGACCTAGCCAGGCACTACCTGAAAGTTAAAGTAAGTCCCTGGATCCCGACCAATCTCTTTGTTTTAAGTGCTCTGACGATACAAATTTTAGGCTATGTTCAAATTCAGAAAGTTAATGTTTTTGGTCATTCCAATGAAAAGGACTTAGAAGTGTTGGTTGGTAAGCAACTGGGAATGGATGCGGCGAGACTCACAATGTGTGTCTTTGTGGGAAGTCTTCTGCCTGGGATGGCCATGGCGGGCACCGAAGGGAGATGGAGCAACGTAGCCGCCTTGTTTGTAAGTTTTTCGTTTCACATCGCTTCAGAGATTTATGCATTGCAGAATGCTAATAACTCCATAGTCGAAAAGGAAGCGGGTCCGTGGTTCATATCATCCGGCGCTCTTCTCTTAGTGGGAGCCTCATCTCTCCTCCTTTTGTTAGGAGCAGTCATGTTCACTGGTAAGGTTGCGCGTGATGTCGTCAATCGCGATCTTTCCCAAATACTCTCTAGAGACCTGGAAAATGAAGGCGATAGGTGGGAAACGTTAAGAAGTAAAGTGATGAAGTCGTGGGTTGGATCTCGGGCATGGAAAACATTGTACTTTATTTGCAGCACAGAATACAGTGCAGGTGCGGGAATGATTGTCACAGTTTGCGTTGCCGTCATGGCCGCTAAAGTGGCGTGTCGTTCATCTCTTCTTCGTCATAACAATGGAGGAGGTAATCTGACGTTTTATCTTCAGTGTACTTTCATTTTATTGGGATGGATCCTCATGCTCTACAGATGGCTCAAGGCGGGACTTCATTGTTCACATTCAATTAAGCAAATGACTTTCATCAAGGCTTCCAGAAGAAAAAGGCGCTTTTTCTCCACTCCAGCAGCCGTTGTAGTGAACACAATAAGCCCCAGGATGGCATTTTTTATTCTAAAACCAAAATGTGGGTTGAGAAATGTTTTAATTTTCTTTTCCTGCCTTGTGCCGTTCCTTCCTTTATATGCTTTTATTTTAGCAATCACTTTCCTGTGGTCGTTCTGCTTCATCTGTTGGTATTTCTCGGCTCTGGTATTCAGCAGCCAGTTTGTTCAGCGTCTCTGCAAACTTGATAAGAAATATGTTTTATCAAATGATGAATATTTGAAATACCGGTCAATACTGAATGAAATGGGGTTCCATAAAGAGGATTTACAACACATTTTCTGGAAGGTCAATAAAACATCATATGAAACAATAAAGCATGTGATGGAAGATTGTAAAGTGAGACAACCCTGCAGAGGATTGCTTTCAATAATGGGAAACGGTAGAGTGGCTGAAAATCAGCGTCTTAAATCCATCGAAAATTGTTGGATGGAAACAATATTATATATATGCAGTATTAGTGTAATTATTAATTACACCAACACCATAAGTGCAACTTAGGAGGAAGCAAATAAAGCATGCACCTAAAACTAAGATGAATGCAAGAAAGCATGAATGGGTCCAACTGAAAGGATGTGGAATTGACAAATCTCAGGAAGAAAGCAAATTAGTTCTTGCTATTTTGTCAAAATTGGGTCCAGAATATGCTGTATTTGTCTCAACTTTTCACACAGTCAGACTCACAACAGAAGCAAATTGGAAGATGCCCACACTCGATAAATTTATTGAGTCCTTGATACATGAGCAAGATAAGCTCATAAAGATGGGTACATTAAAATATTCCAAAGCTCATGCTCTTACTGTGCAAACAAGTGGGAAGAACAGTTCAAAACCCAATCAGCAATCCAAAGGCAAAGGGAAAAAGGAACCAAATCCAAGAAAGGGAGACAATCTCAAACCTCCAGATGAATCTTCTAGCTCGAGGGAAAAGGACAAAAGGGAGAAATCAAAGTGCAGCTATTGCAATCGTGGTTACCATCCAGAATCATCATGCATGAAGAAGACCATTGACCTCATGGCGCAAACACTTCAACAAAATAATCTTGGTAGCTTTATTCCAGAAAGTGCCAAGAAGAAGAAGGAAGAAAAGGCACCAGAAGAAAGAGGTAATGCACATGCATTAATTGCTATTCATTCTTCTCCAGATGCATGGATCCTCGACTCGGAGCTTCACACCACATGGCAGCTACAAAAGATGTTCTCTCATCTTTGGAACCATATGATGGTCCTCCTATTCTCATGGGAGATGACTCTCCAGTAGAGGCAACTGGCAAAGGGAGGGTAGAGCTTGGGATTGGAAGTTTTGAGAATGTCCTGCACATTCCAAAGCTTTCTGTCAATCTTCTCTCTATCTATCAAATGACACATACTGGCACTGGAAGGAGAGTTGAATTTACCCCAGATGCGGTGAGCATATTTGACATGCAAGACAACTCCAAAATTGTTGTTGGTAAGGCAAATCATCAGTCTCATTTGTACACTTTTTCTGACTTTGTTGCTAAATCAGATTCCACTTTATTGCTAACACATGCAAATGATGAAAGTAGAATTTGGCATGAAAGGTTTGGTCATTTAAACTTTAGATACATGCAGCAACTTAGCAAACAGGGGATGGTGAAAGGCTTGCCTACCATAGAATTTTCTGATGGAATATGTGAAGGTTGTGCTCTTGGAAAGCATCCACAAGAAAAGTTTCCACAGGGGCATGCATGGAGAGCTTCTTCTCCTTTAGAGCTTGTTCATAGTGATCTTATGGGCCCATTTCCAGATCCTTCTATGAGCCAAGCCAAATATGTGCTAACATTCATTGATGATTGCACATGATATACATGGGTGTATTTTCTCAAATTCAAGTCTGAAGTGTTTGAACGTTTCAAGATTTTCAAAGCTCATGCAGAGAAACAGTCTGGGAAAATGATCAAGATCCTTCGCACAGATAATGGGGGGGAGTATGTTAATAAAGATGTCCAAAATCTTTGTGATGAAGCAGGAATACAGTTGCAGAACACAGTTCCTTACACTCCGCAACAGAATGGGGTAGCTGAGAGGAAGAACCGATCTTTGAAAGAGATGGCTAGTTGTATGTTGCATGCAAGGTCTCTTCCCTCCAAATTGTGGGCTGAAGCAATCAACTGTGCTTCATATATACAAAATAGATCTCCTCACAAATCTGTCATAGGAAAAACACCTTTAGAAGCATGGAGTGGCATGAAACTAGAAGTCACACATTTTTGCATCTTTGGATCACATGCATGGGCCCGTATTCCTGTTGAAAAGAGAAAGGCTTTGGAGCCTCAAAGTAGAGAATGCATATTTGTTGGATATCCAGATGGCATAAAGGGATACAAACTGCTAGATCTTTCAACAGAAACACTCTTCATTGAGAGAAGTGTCTACTTTGAAGAAAGTTCCCCGCATGCATCTCAAGATAAACATGCTACCAGCTCAGTGTTTCCTCCTCTTAAAGATTTTAGAGAAGATACATACAATCATACAGATCTGATTTCAGATATTTATGAATCTGATTCAGAGGAAGATGAGCATGCATGTGTCGATCTACAACCTAATACCGATTGGGCTTCTGGCGATGATTCAGTATCCCCTGTGAGAAATCAAAGAACAAGGAGCTTAAGTGAGATATATGAAGCTCCTCATGCACTCAAAACTATAGAACCCATCATGCCATTGCATGCCTATGTGGCTCTAGCATCTGATCCTCAGACTTATGCAGAAGCTGCAGGGAATCCTCTTTGGGAAGCTGCCATGGAGGAGGAGTACAACTCGCTCATAGCAAACCAAACTTGGGACCTAGTTCCGCTTCCTTCTGAGCGCAAGCTTGTCAGATGTAAGTGGGTCTATAGAACAAAGAAATTAGCAGATGGACATGTGAGTAGATACAAAGCACGGTTGGTTGCCAAAGGTTTTCAGCAAGTTCATGGCATTGATTATGATGAGACTTTTGCTCCAGTAGCAAAAATGGACTCCATTCGGATGACTCTTGCCATTGCAGCAGCAAGAAGGTGGGAGGTTCACCACATGGATGTGAAGAATGCTTTTCTTCACGGTGATCTCAAGGAAGAAATCTACATGGAGCAACCGCAAGGGTATGTACAGAATTCATCTTTAGTATGCAAACTCAAGAAGTCACTCTATGGCCTCAAGCAGGCACCTAGAGCTTGGTATGCTAAAATGGACTCTTATCTCCTGTCTCAAAATTTCATGCGATGTAAATCTGATCCAAATGTTTATATGATGAGAACATCTGACTCTCTGTTGATCATAGTGCTTTATGTAGATGATCTACTAATAACAGGTAGTTCAGCCACAACCATTGCTGAAATTAAGTCTGCTTTGCATGCTAGATTTTCTATGATAGACATGGGTCTCCTACACTTTTACCTTGGACTTGAAATCAGCTAGAATGAATCAGGAATCAATGTTTCTCAATCCAAGTATGCTAGAGATCTTCTAGTTCGATTTCGCATGACTGATTGCAAGCCAACAACCACACCTTTCTTATCGGGGGTCAAGCTTGAGGATGGCAAAGATACACCATTGGTTGATTGCACACAGTTTCATCAACTTGTGGGGAGTCTTCTTTATCTCAGTCACTCTCGTCCAGATCTCTCATATGCAGTGGGGGTTGTTTCCAGATACATGCAGGAGCCACATGAGCTACATTGGAAGGCTGCCAAGTGTATACTTCAATATGTTTAGGGAACCATTTGCTATGGGATTCATTATTCAGCAGGTTGTATTTTGGATCTCATTGGCTACACTGATTCAGACTGGGCTGGTGATAACATTGATCACAAGTCCACTTCTAGATATGTACTTAGTTTGGGATCAGGACCTATTTGTTGGTCAAGCAAAAAGCAATCTGCCATTGCTTTATCATCAATAGAAGCCGAATATAGAGGTGCAGTCAACATTACCATTCAAGCCATTTTCCTGCAAAACTTCCTAACTGAACTTGGTATCCTCTTCCATCGTCCGACTATCATTTGGTGTGACAATCAAAGTACACTGAAGCTTTGCAGAGATCCCATATAGCGACAGTGGACTAAACACATCGAGATCCACATGCACTTCATTCATGAATTGATAAATGATGGAGTCATCGACTTGCAGTACTGTGCCACTTTAGAACAAATTGCCGACATCTTCACGAAGACATTCCTTGAGCAGAAGTTTCACATTCTGCGAGATCTTCTTGGGGTGACAAACACTGCAACACAGTAGTTTCCATGCACATTTAGTGTATATTTTTTTGAGGGGGGGTTTTTGTTCCCATAGGTTTTTCCCTCTTTCCTCTTCACTGTCTCCTTAGTTACACTTAAGGGGGGTGTTAGCGCTAGTTTCCAATTCTAGTTGTTATTTCCATAATCAACGAACATGCAATGGACAACGTTTTAAGCTAACCTAAGTAAACAATCTGATTCTTTTTCATGCGATATGTAACTAAAGCAAACTATTGTTAGGATTGCTTTCACTGCCATGTGATATGTAACTAAAGAAAACTGTTGTTAAGTTTGCTTTCCACTGTAATCTCTTTGTTGCGGTTCTTATATGTAGCTATTCTCAATGCATTGTAATCTGTTCAGTTAATAGAATCTTTATTTTCTGTTCTCGCTCTTTTTTCTTCTCTGTTATTTTTACTGCAATCTTTCCTTTCTTTTCTAGCCAGATCCGTTATATTGTAGGGTTAGCTCAAATTTTTAGTAATATCGGGCTCAAGATAGGTGTGGATATGGATGATGCCTTGGCAGCTTACAGGGAGGGAGGATGTGCTGTTTTGTGGACTATCCAGAGAACATAGCTGTGGACCCCCTCACCAGCTTTGGCTCGCTGAATTTTTCTTCTGTGGTCGACAGTATAATATTCAAAGGAAAAATGCGCGAGGTGGAGACAAGATTGAAGCAAGGCTTAGGCAAAGAAAAGCGACCGAGAGTAGAGCAGGAGCTTACGACAGAAGAGCGGGCTAGAGTAGAAAGAGTGCTTACACCAGAAGAGCGAGCCAAAGTAGACTATATGCTTGGAGACTTTAGCCAGAAATTGAAACGGTCGATGAAAAGAGCATCCAACAGTCTCTTGATGAGGCTTGAGGAATGTTCTTATTACAACGTGGAGGAATTGGGTGAAATGCTACGCACATTGGTGGGCCATGTCATTGTTTCCGGTCTGTTAGAAGCTCCGGATAAGCTACTGAAATGCACACTGCAGTGGGCACAAGATGTAGATGTAAAGAAGATCCAAAGAGCCATTGAACTTACAGGAATGGCGACCGCGCTTCTAGAAAATGTGGTCCAAGATGGAGATATTTTGTTCAGTATCGTGTAAAGTTATTATTGATGTTTGATTAAATAAAAATAAAAAGTAAACATTATTAGAAGGTAATTAAATAAAAACTGTCGGCAAGTTTCAATTTTGTTTTCAATGAAATCAAAGTTTTAAATTTCAATGGCTAGTGTTTAAATTTATTTTGGTGCTTTTATTGTAGCAATGGTACCAAATATTAATTAATATGTGTAAACTATGAATATGAAGAAACAAGAAAAAATGAGACTCAAATGCAAGCAAATAAGCCTTTACCTTGCTTTTGCACATACCTCTATTTGATCATGACGAGGGAGAGTGTGTGTCCAAAACCTTGAGAAGCCTACAATGGTCTCCCTAGAATCCTTTTGATGTGATCTTGTTGATGTGTAGGTTGTTCCTCAATCTAGCAACATGTCTTTTCTTTGAGGTGTGTTGATGTAAAGGGCTTGGTAGAGGGCTGATTTATAGATTTAGGAGATGAATGATCAACAATGGATTTTATCTCAAGATCAAGGGTTGAGAATGCTTAAGAGATTAGGCTGGATGAGAGGCTGCCAAGTGGAACCATTTGATTGATGTACTTGGGGAGGAGGAGGATCAAGGAGATATGAATGGCTAGGGTTGGTTTGATTAGATCTACATGTTGAGATTGAGTTCTCTCACACATGTGTGAGAAAGGACCACGGAGAAGAGTAATTATGATACATGTGTCTTTTCACACATGTGTTAGAACACATAAAAAAGAGCCATTATGACAAGTATCATCTCACACGTGTGAGAACACATAGAAAAGAGGAAATCATGACAAGCATCCTATCACACATGTGTGAGAACAACCATGGGGAAGTGTGATTATAACACATGTTCCCTCTCACACATGTGTGAGAAGAACCATTGGGAAGCATGATTATAGCACATGCGTCCTCTTACACATGTGTGAGAACACATAAGGAAGAGGGATTATGACAAGTATCCTCTTGCACATGTGTGAGGGCACATAGGAAAGAGGTATTATGGAAAGTGTCCTCTCACATGTGTGTGATAATACATAGGGAAGTGAAATGAAGGCATGTGAATCCTCTCATGCATGTGAAACATCACATGGGGAAGAGACACTTGACAAGTTTCCTCTCACTCGAGAGGAAATACAAAGATATAAGATGGAGATATGTAACTCCTCTAACACATGTGAGAGTCACATGTCTAAGATTGAGGGTTGGGATTTTCTAGAAAAAATGGATGGCTAAGATTTTGTTATAATATTTTAAGGATAAGTGATTTTTAGGGTTATTTCTTTGGAGGAGTATGATTATTGGATGGAGCCCATTCAATAGGAGATGATGGACTTGGACAAGTGTAACACCTAGAATCATATATGTTTTCCCAAAGAAACAAATCCCATTGGTTGCAAGTGAATGTATACAAAAATTAGAGTAGATGGTTAGTTAAATAGGTATAAAGTTATTTCAGTAGCTAGGGGCTACTCAAAAAGAGAGGATTGGTGTAACTGTACAAACCCCAAAGGACAACAGAAACAACAAATTACCACACAATTTTTTTTTTGAAAGAACAATTCATAAGATAAACATGAACATATATTGCATATAAAGCAATTATACAATCTCACAATGACCATTACGTCCTCTGGGGTACACGAGATGGCATCACGAAGTCCTCAAACTAATACCATACAATAACGAACAAATCAAGATTTCATAAAGATAACATCCAACCATCCCTGATCAAAAGAGATGAAAAAAAAGATACATATAACATTTTATTAATAGTCCAATATGCCAATTGTGGAGTATATTTCCACAGATACAACACCATTTAGAATTACAAACTATGAATCGTTAACACATAAAAGTACCAAGTATTTATATACATTTCATGAATGACAAACATCCATCAAGGATCATAAATTAAGGTCAAGGGTTACAATCATTACAATGATAATAAAAGTTACATCGTATAAGAGATACAGTGATACAGATGTGTTCCTTAACATATCTGGGAACAATACAATAAGATAGATTAATCCAACTAAAAAGGTGAATACAAAGTAACATGATCAGCCCTGACTCGGGTACAATCCTGGAGTCCACAAGAGGCACAATCTGCATATCTCGATCCTCAACTGGGGACCCAATGGGGTGCATAGCACGTTCCACCCGACCACGTGGACTCGAAAGTCCACCCCCCGTGCTAGGAGTTGACAAGAAAGATCCCCATATCGCAATCCAAAAAAATCAAATGAACCAATAACAAACCAGACTCCACAACAAGGATATCATCAACATAAGATAACAAACCACAACATTGTCATCACTTAGCCAAAACAAAATAATGAAAATTCCAACAAATCCCAATGTCAAGATTATAGCTCAACACTAAATAACCATAAGAGGTGCCAACAACAATAGGATCCAAGCCTTCAAATAAAATTGCAATATCAATCAACAATAAATATCAAGGGCACCTTTCATTAACATCAATCAAGTTGCCATGAGGCATGTATGCAACACTAAAAGATAGAACTTGGAGGCTTCAACAACAATCACCAAGAACCAATTGCCTCAACAACATCAACAATTCAAACAACACTCCCAGAGGCAACCAAAAAGGGAAAATAAACAGGTACTGTAGGAGAGTGTCATCGCATGGCCTTACATGGATTTTCCAGGCAACCTATCACAAGGTACCGCCTCCATCTATGGTTATCTAGGCAGCCTATCTCAAGGCACCGCTCCATAGGGTGACTCATGCGGAACCACTTACCTTTCGTGAGGACAAGGCAGTGATCTTACCAACCAGGTCTTCTCATCCCATCCTTAGCCTATGATAGCACTAACGGTATGGGTGAGGAACATAATTAATCTTGTTTAATGTTTATTTACCCGAAACCCACCAGTTCATTAATTAAATTATCACTTTTTAAGGAAACTCTTCCATGGGTTACCCTAACAGCCCCTTTGTGCGCCGGCCCCCATGAAGAGCCACTCTCCCTATGGGTACCCAAATCAAAACATGCAAGGGGTGTACCTCATCTCACATAAAAATCAATGTGCATATCACACAACATGCGAGGCAAGAACCATCTCGCAAACCCATTCCATATCACTGAAATCAAGAACAAGGAGGTACCACCCACCACATCAAAAGTCAACACCATAGTACAAAGTACTACTCATGAGCTCAAAATCTAAAATAAGAGCAATAAATCACAACGGAACAACTGTGGAAAAATCAACATAAGTCAAGTTCCTCCATTGCCTCTGGAAGCCAAAAACATCATAAATCCACAACCTTCTATTGAAGGTAATTCAAGTATATCAAGTTCCCAACCATCTCAAATATGACTACCAAAAGTCATCATATAAAGTCTTCTTATTTCCAAAATTAGCACAAGAGAAAGACTCACATTAGGGCCCACAAAATGACTATATGAAATCCACAATCACACAACGACGAGAGTAGAGTAAGTGTGGCAACAACATGATGAGATCTTCAAGCTCACTCAAAGCTAACAAAATCAACTCATTACATAATTAATCACAAAGATCAAAATCTTCTCAATAACCTTTTAGGCACAAACAGACTCCTTCCTTAAAAGGCAATAATCATAATTAAATATAAATCAGGATCCATCATAATAACTAAAATCCAAGATAAATTTCTAAACATTGAAACAATGCCCAATCAACAACAAGGTTTTCATTTCAAGCAAATCTTACATAATCAATTCAATACAAAATCAACTACAAGAAATTCAGTCAATAGGACATCCAAGGGAGACCTCAATTTTCTCCACACACGATGCCCTAACAAGCTAATAATATGACTAATAAACCACTTGAACAAAACCAATAAGCATCAACAAGCAATACACCAAAATTCATCTTTGATAAGTAAAATATCTTAGCACCTTACTTTCAAATTGCAATCTCATATCCACTAAATAATTTTCCTCTTTACACACATATAACCTTATTGGAGCTAGACTCATACCTCTCTAATTATTTTAATTCAATATCTATTCTCAATTAATAATGTGATATTTAATAACTATCTACACTTGTATAAACCTAACTTATAATTGAGAATTTGTTTGTAAACATTTCCTTTCACTTGAATGAATTAAGCATTTATTTGCATAGCTATTTATATATTTATACACGCCTATCTAGAACATTTATCTTCATAAAATCAAATGTCTTTTAAGTAATACTCACTATTTTACGAATCTTGAATCTTAATAAATATATCTTAACAAGATAACATCACCCAACATTACTACCCAAATAAGATAATATTTTTCCTAATTATCCCATTCCTAACATCCAACTGATTTACTTAATCTGGGTATTTTCTCATTGATTCATAAGTAATTATAATAACATTCCTCCTAAATAACCAACCACATAAAGATTTTACAAATAAACAATAGAGTAATCAACTCTAACAAAATGATGGACTAAATTACTTAATTAAACTAATCCTTTCTTTATTTGCTGTTCTTAAATGGATTTATGAAGTCAATTATCACATGCTATAAACAAAAAACTAATGCCTCTTTTAGAGCCTCAAATCATGCTTTTATTGCCACAATTAAATGCTGTTTTAGTAGGCATTTTATTGACTTTATAATTTTAGTTTTATATGCCCCTTTGTGGCTGTTTACTTCCACATTTATTTGTTGTTAAATCTGATAATTAAATGGCACATAAGACTCATATTAATCATACACTTGATGCTAGTTATATGCAGATTTCTTTTAAAGGTTATTAATTGAACTATTCCAAAGTTTAGATGAAACATTACTTGTAGCCTAGTCGTGGATTTTAACTTGCCATTAATTTGCTAATAAATTAACTACCTTTCAGCTGTAATGTGGCCTCATAAAATGGCCCATCAAGAACGACACTTCTTGAGGAGAGTATGGTGATGCTAAATGAGACAGTCTGAAAAGGGACTTGAGCTATAATAATGTGCACCGTATTAGATATTCATTAATGATGCAGAGACTTCCATCAAGCATAATAGAAAATGTATGCAAAATTGTGGAAGCTAGGCAAGGCATGAGGACTGTTCAATGACGGTTATATAAAATGTATACATTATATATTATTTATGCTAGAATACACTTAGCTATGAGGGGTAAAGGATGCAAGGACAGGGCATACGTGTTGTTTGACAGAATGCCTCTGAGAAATGTGATCTCAAGAAATACTATGATTGCAGAGTATGCACAAAATGGATTTGATGAAAAGGCTTATGATTAAATCTGAATGGCGTTGACTGCGGAAGATATAAATATGTAAATCTTGTTTGCTCTTTGGATAATATACCTCAAAGAAATACGGTCTTGGTAAGGAAATTGATGAAGATAAAGGAATAAAATAATTAAAGACTCAACTGAATACTATTTCAGATTGAAAGATAAGTGTTCGAATATATAAGTATGTATAGAAATACTCTCTTAAATGCTCCCGCACGACATAAGATATCAGAACCAGGCTAAGAAAAGTGGAAAGGAACTTTAACTTATGTGCAGATAAATAAACTTACACATATCTTTTATAGCTGAATGCATGATATGAGACCTTTTCACTTATTTGCAGAAAAGATTGCAAAGGATAAGCCCATACGTGCTACATGCTAGGAACTCAGATATGGCAATCTACAAGAAGATAGCTTGTCATTTTAGAATGAAATTATCTACCCAGATTGGAAATTCAACAAACCAGTTGTAGACTTTAGTTTATGATTTGGAGATTTCTGTGTTGGGCTTGCAACCTCTAAATTTGTATTTTCCGCTTCAAGATTTTAGCTATACCTCTAATGCAAATAGTTGGCTATGCTAGTAGAGCATGGGGAATATGGCAAGGTACAAATAGAAACTTTAGCAAGGGAAAAGGGTCTGAGAGATGTGAATCATTTCCATCATTTTAAACAAATACGCTATTTTGTGGAAAATAAAGTTATTCTAAAAGAAATAATCAGAAAAATAGGTTGCACACTATAGCTATGTGTTCCATTTCAGATATCCCACAATACTGGAGGGTCGGCGGCCTAAGACACTTTTAAGCAAATGCAATTGGCAGATGTAAAGCCAGTTTCTGCAACCTTTACCAGCACCCTCTCTACCTACGCCAAAATGGGAGGGATTATTTAACCCTTTTAAACTTCCTATTACTTTCAAGTGCGGCGGCTGAGACAAGTTGACAATGAAATCAGAGAGATTATTTGAACCTCTACGCATTCTATTTTCAAGTTCAGCAGATGTGACAGGTTGCCAACGGAACAAGAATGTTAATTTTTACCTCTACAGTCTCCTATGTTCGAGTGTTGCTGCTGAGACAGGTTGCCAATGGCGTCAGGGACATTATTTGAATTTATACACCCTCCATTGTCTAATCACTGCAACAGTGATAGGGCTGCCCTGGATGTGGAGGTATGACCAATGGTCAGTACAAAATGCACGCATAAGGAAGCTCTCAAAATCTTTAAATCAATGAAGTACTCTGAAATACATCCTAACACTATAAGCTTTGCTTTATTTTCTAGCTGTGCCTCAAATCATGCAAGTTTCGATGAGGGCTGCCCATACTCACACATCTGCAGCCCTTATTATAATACAATTATAATTGATTTTTCATATATCTATCGAACCCAACTTAATCAACATGAGTCGAATATCAACCATTATAAAATAGCATAAGTTAGTTTAGTCCTGCAGTACAGACTGCACAAAAGAAATTAAATAGGAATATGCCTAAGAATCTCTTTGAGAAACCCACGATAAAGAAAGGAGGCAGCTAAAATTTAACAGTGACATCGCCATTTTGAATGATAAGTTGAGTGCTCTTTTCTTTTGTTTTTAAAACATTTATAAAGCAGAATGGAGAGGAAAGAGTTTAAGCGATAAAATCACTCAGACATATTTTATTCATGGAATAACCAACATGCAAGGGAGAAGCAAGGATGAGGCACAAGATCTATAAAAAAAAACATCTGAGGAATACGTCCTAACATTGTTAGCTTTGCTTGTTTTCTTGGTACGCACAGATACGCAGGTACATAGCAGATGAGGGTTGCACAAACTTCACACATCAGTAATCCTTATTGCATTACATATATAGTTGATCATTTGGTGTACGTGGTTGACCTTCCTGCCAAAACATGGGTAAGGCAAGTGACTGTTTGACAGCATGCCTCAAAGAAATGTGATATGGTGGACTACAATGATAGCAGTGAATACACAGGATGGATCTTGTTGACTAGGCTTTAAAAAAACTATCAAGCAAATGAATCGGCAGGTACTTACCTCAGGTCTCTGCACATTCCTCCTCTGCAAGCACCAGATGCCTCCCCTCCCCCCCCTTAGTGTTCTTGGTAGACAGGTATGCAGAAGGAAGGAAGCAGTGACCAGGCGCATGTCCCCCCTCCCGAAGCCAAGTCTTTTCTTTTTTTTTAAAAAGCCTTCTCCTCAGCGCAACATGCAACTGTCTTTTCCCACGTTCCACGAAAAGGGCATGCAAAAAGTGGAAACCCCGAACCAAGCACGTGGAAGACATGAAAGAATGTCTTGAAGCATGGTGGAGGGTACCAGCAAAGATAGGTGTAGACTTTCACTTCTTGCACAAGATTAGTATTATTATACCAATTTCATATATGTATAAACATTTATTTCTATTTATCATTTATCTAATTGATTACTAAGTAATCAGACAATTAGCAACATAATTATCCCTTTTTAAAACACTTTTACTCACTTCAAGAAATAAAACATAATAATGTATATATATACTATTTATTTATTTTTATTTAGTAATTAAGTACACGTATATGTACAATTTACTTTTTACATATGCAATTTTTATTTTTATTTTATGTTTCATTTATAAAATAATATCACTTACTAAATTCATATATATATGGCATATTTAAATTGTAATATTGAAATTACAACTTAACCTATCCAATACCAAAATTCCAAATAATTGCTTGCATAACAATTTCCAATAAAACTAAGGTTTACATTTATATATTCAAATACATATATAATTATATACATACAAATAAAATAGATCGAGTCACCATTCTAACAGTGAAAAATCATATATAATAAGATAATTGCTAATTTTGGAAACAATATAACCGTGTTCCAAGGCACATATAATCCATTTAACTTAATTATCTGTGCTCTAAACTTCAATGAATGATTGGATTACTCATGACACCACAATTTAACTTTATAAGCTAATTGAACAAGGCATAATTATCAACAAAATCACAATTAACACTTACGCCAACAATCAAGAAAGACCTCCATCTTGAGGGGTGCTGTATCAGTTTAATGAGTTTTTCTCTCCTATTACTAAACTATCTTTGACTACATTCCTATTATCTATTGCTATAACTTACAATTTTAAGACTGAGCAAATAGTTAGTAAAACTTCTTTCTTGCATTTAGATCTTGAAGAGAAAATTTGTATGTAACAATTAGATCGCTTTGAGCTTAAATAGAATAAATTTAGTTTACAAGCTAAAATAATCTTTGTATGGTTTGAAATAATTCCTTCAAATACAACATGAAAATTTTGATGCATTTTATTTAAATTTGAGTTTTTCTAAAACTGAATAAGAATGATTATATGCACATTAAATGTATTGGTGACTAGATTCTAATTATTATATTATGCATGGATGACATATTATTTATTGGTATCAAGGTAACAATTAGGGAGCTTAAGACTCAACCATTTGTTGCATGTGACATGAAGGATTTATGGGAAAACAAATTTATTTGGGTATGAAAATAATAAGGGACCAAGGTCACAAAAAGCTTCATCTTAGTCAAAGAAAGTATATTGATACCATTTTGTAGTGGTTTACTATACATTATTACAAACTAGTAAGTATTCATTTACCTATAGGAACTAAGGTTTCATAGGATATATTTCCTAAGTCAAATAATGATATTGAGGATATGTATAGTGTCTTATGCTAGTGTTTTATATAGTCTAATATATGTGATGATATGTACTAGACTAGACATTGCCTAAGTATGTTGGAAATATGTGATATTTATCTTGTAAATCCCTATGTCTAGTGGTTTTTTTTATATGAAAAATTAATCTATTGTCTCCCTAGTACATAAAATGGATGAACTTAGATTCCCATGTGTTGTGACGACAAATATTAATTCATATTTTTTTATTTGGGATTATTATTGCAAGACATGGAAAGAGAGAAAGAAAGATGAAATCTCCTTTTAGAATATGAAGAGTTATGATTTGTAGATAGTTAATGAGGTTATTTGGGAGTTACAATTTGACTTTTTGGCATTATGGTGGATCTTGCATACTTGGGAGTTAGTTTCTGTTCTTGAAATATTCTCTCCATGAATAGAGGGCCATGTGAATTCATACCATGATATTTTGGAAACTTTTGAGATGATCTCGATGAATAGAAGATTGTGATAATTCATACCATGGTCTTTTGGGAGCTTGTTAGGTTATATGGTATTAATTTTTGGTGGTTTCCTTATCCTCACTAAGTCTATATATAAGAGGCACCAAATAGAGGTATTATATGGGATATTTTTCAAGTAATTTTATGTTGCTAAACTAAAAAATATAGAGTGATTCTATTACAATGTAGAGGGGCAAGTGCAAGTTAATGGGTCCAATTTTAGTGGAAGTGTTGAGCTTGAAAAAATACTAATAGGAATAGGTACCCATTTTGTAAAAAATG